>ML219219.1:0-40359 GCA_004785975.1 Popillia japonica
GAAACCCTCATAATAGAGACGCGACCCGTGGAAGCCTTCGATATTATTCTACATTTTAGAATTACAAAGAAACCATCTAGGTGAAGAGTTAACAAAACTATCAAAAGTCATAATTAGGGACCCTACTGGATAAGAATGGTGTTGTTGCTATGCAAGCGCAAGATTTCTCATACGCGCAAAATATTAATTGCTTTTTTCTATTTGAGAGTTTTGAAGATTGGCTTATAGCAGTGAGCTCCCAAGAAATACGATTACTTTTATGTAAACTCTTTACCTTTTTGCAACAATTACTGGACTAATCAAAGGTGGTTGCAATTTTTGAATACACTCAAGTTGACGACTGCTTTTAGACACTTCTTGGAGATCATTTCATATTGTATTGATCTATGCTTTCCATCTCCTAAAAATAAGTTAATTTATCAATACATTCAGCTAATATCTGCATTGAAGTTTTTGATGTTCGTCTAACGAATAAATTTACTAAATTTGCTACTTCATCAAAAATATTTGCCAATATTAGGCAATTGGACTAGAGCTAAATTGGTCAAGTTGCATCTCAAACTCCCTCTAGTATGTTTTGTATTATACAATTTGAGAAGATCATGTAACACAAATGGTATAAAATCATATTACTTTCCGTATTTTCAATTTATATACAAATATGAAAGAATTAGTTGGGATAATTGCATAAATGTGCATCATGTCTCTTTCTGCCGAAAAAGATTATATTAGATATGAGTTTAACTGAGGGAAATACTTAGCTTTATATTCTCTAAGAGTAGCGTATTTTTACATTTGATATCGACATTATAGCAATAGTGGTGTTTACATATTTATAAACATCTACATTCGTCGAACATATTCATCCAATCCACAAGTTAGGTAATCATTTAGAAATCTATAACAACAGGTATATAAACATTTATTACAAACTCAGATCTATGGTCAGGGGTGTGGTGTCAAATATAAGATGCAACTCGTGGAATGATTCGTGAAACTTTGTATATGTACTAAAACATTTAAGGCTGTTGCAAACAGAACCAAATTTGCACTTTGACACCATTCCATGAAAGATCCAAAAATGACATGATGAACAAGGAGTTAATTATGGAAATTATATAAATACAATAACAGACTATAACAACACACAAAGCAGTGATACCAAAAGATCCAATGATGATACAGAGACATATTGATTTGTACATACATACATACAGCTGATATGTATAGCCTTCAAGACGTGATTGAACTGTTGGAATTTACTACAACAACAACATATAAACTATCTGCGTTATATTAGAATTTCTGCATAATAGTGTGCAGAGATAACATTACTGCAGAGCTATATTTAACGGTTGGGATTATCAATAAGTAATAAGCTTAAATCTCATAGAACATTAAGAATCAAATGGAGCACAGAGTAGCAAGCACAGTTTGTAGGAAATGAGTTGAATGATTTTGTGTCTAGGAAACATTTAATTTTGAAAAGCATACAGACCAGATTGTTCTACCAGGAAATTGGATAATTCCATATATCCAAACAATAGCAAATTGAAACAAATGTTGCATGTATATATTGCATTGTTAATAGACATAATGTAGGTAGGTATATGAACTTTCGTTCTTTATACTTCCTATCAAGGTGATCCCATTTCAGCACCTTGCTATCAGATAGGTACTTTAATTCCTTCTAGGATGTCCAATTGTAATTATTAGACATATGTATAATTTTGGGGGTATTTCTGTTATTTCATTCTTGGTAAGTAATATATCTCAGCATATTTATGAAATAATAATACTGTATTATTTCTAATTAAATATTCATCAGAAAAACGTTAAAAATAAAATTATGTAAAATGTTTTTATATTCCTAATATTACGGAGTTGCTATTTTAAGTTACTTCCTAATTCAAATACTTATTCATAAGACAAGATTTAATTAATACAATTCCTTTTTATAAAAAAGATAGAGGTAGATTTGCATAATATAAAGTCTAACAACTACTATTAAGAAAGCTTTAGGAAGATTCCTGTCTTTAATGTATTCATTACTACTTGATAGTAAATTCAATTAGAAGCCATATAGAAGCAATTATTAAAATACCAAGGACATAAATATTCCAACTAATAAAAGAATTAAAATAGCAAACGTCATATATTTAAAATTCAAGCACGGATCCCCCGCAATTTCATTAAAAACATCCTGTGTTCGTGTTAACTTTCGATTTCGAAAAGCTTACCGGTAACGCGCTACAACACACATCCTTATATCTTTGTTGGTCCAGTATCTGGACCAAAATGAATTCATGAATGAGATGCAACATTGCTCATAAGCCCGAGATGCATAGGAAACGAACCAATCAGTGAGAGGGGAGTCCGAAAGCGATTGGTTCGAAGGCGTGTACTACTCTCCTACACCCGTCTCATGTCTCTCCCCTCTTAATCAACTTAAGTCTTGAGGTTGAGTAACATATATAAGGTTTCTCCTATACTATAACATAGCATTAACACATTCATGCATTCAAGTATACAGACTGTATCTTTAATGCATTGTTATATCAATAATAAAGTAATTAACTGAAATAATATTTGAAATTTTTTAAAAAATTTCTGTTCACAATCTATTAAGTTCAAGATGTTCCTATACGGAATTTCACGTTTGTGGTGTGTGCTGTGTGAAGAAGTGTCGGCTAATATTTTAATGGTCTTCTTCACCGTATTATTGGTGATTCGTGCCATACAATTAGCAAGGGAGAGCTGTCATTTACCACCGGGACCATGGGGTCTTCCAATCTTCGGTTCATTACCGTTCTTGAAGGGAGATCTTCATCTGTACTTTAGGGACCTGACTCACAAATACGGCTCGCTCATCTCTACTAGACTAGGATCTCAATTAATCGTAGTGTTAAGTGATTACAAAATGATCAGAGACGCTTTCCGTAAAGAAGAATTCACCGGCAGGCCTATGACTGAATTCACAAATATTCTTGAAGGCTATGGTAAGTACTTAAAGCAAACATAAGTATATATGTATACACACTCAACTGTAGATTCACACTAGACGGATAAGACAGAAATAACCTGTTGACTGTTGAATTATTGATTAAGTCGGTTCGATTATATTTTACTGCATAATGCCATACCGGGCGGCATTCAATTGACACACTTAAAACACATAATTTATCAGCTTATTGACAACCTTCCTACGGCCTTGACAGGTCAATTATTGTTATTATTAATAATATATTAGGAACCACAAAATTAAAAAATGTATACAGATAGATTTGCACACATTTCTGTTTCATTAATAATAAAGATTAACGACAGTATTGAAATAGTAATCGTATATCTAAAAGTTGTTATATGTATACGATAAGATATCAAATTAACCCAGTTTGTTAATTGTATACGATATTAAGTGCGTCAATATATCAGACACATAACATAAAGTTTAATAATAAAATGAAAAAATCAACGTAAATGGGTCACACAGTATATAAATATAACATTCTTTTAAATTCAACAGGTGTTATAAACACAGAAGGAAAACTATGGAAAGATCAACGCAGATTCATTCACACTCGTCTGAGACATTTTGGCATGAGTTACATCGGTTCCAGAAAAGCTCAAATGGAAAGTCGCATTATGCGTGAAGTTGAAGCTTTCCTATGCGTCCTGAAAGCTCAAAAGAACGAACCAACCGATTTAAACTCGATCTTCCAGATATCAATTTCCAATGTTATCTGTGATATTATCATGTCTGTACGATTCTCCCACAACGATGCCAGATTTCGCAGACTAATGGACTTGATCGAAGAAGGCTTCAAACTCTTTGGTACACTAAGTCCTGTGCTGTTTATTCCTGTGCTCAAATACTTGCCAAAATTAAAGGATACTCGTCAAAAAATTATTGAGGTGCGTTATACATTTAGAAAAATTTTAATCGATAAATACTTAATGTATTACATTCTATTACAGAATAGAGAAGAAATGGGTGTATTTTTACAAGAAACCATCGATGAGCATCGTAGAACCTTCGATTCTAGCCATGTTAGAGATCTATTGGATGCCTATCTGCTGGAAATCCACAAAGCTAATGAAGAAGGAACTGGACAAGATCTGTTCGAAGGCAAAGATCATGGTAAGTTGCAAAAACTGCAATTATATTCGTGCACACCTTAAAACTTCAAACAAGGATTTCTGCTTTTTGGAAAGTTGCTGCAATACCACAAAATTTTGCGTAAAAATCACATTTTTATATATTTTTTTGCGTAACACGAAAATTAGAGTAGTGAACCAAAATTTTGGCTAATAATCGACAATTCGTAAAAATGAAGAAGAAAAAACTACAAATCATCTCCTATTAATCAATAATTAATATTTACTTTTGTTTTTCAGATAGGCAAATTCAGCAAATTATGGGCGACTTATTTTCAGCAGGCATGGAAACCATAAAATCATCTTTGCAATGGAGTGTCTTATTTATGTTACATCATCCTCGTGTTATGAAAGCTGTTCAACAAGAAATGGATGAAGTCATTGGCAGGCATAGGTTACCAAAACTTGAAGACCTACCGTATCTTCCGGTTACCGAATCAACTATGCTAGAAGTACTAAGGATTTCCAGCGTTGTGCCGATGGGAACTACTCACGCCCCAATACGGTAAGTTATATCTCTTACTCTTAATCGTCTCGATCATCTCACGCAATGTACTTGAGATATTAGGTCACTAGTCAAATTTACACCTGCAAAAAAAGTGAAAGTATATCTTTCTGCGTTATATACATATGTACGCATATTGTTAAAGAATAAAAAATGTATATTTAGCTGCAAGGTTTTACGAGTTCGTCAACCTTTTGCCTTGTGTAAATAAATCCGTCTGAAAAAATTTCGTCATTCGATTCTTACATCACCTTAAAATCTTGTTCATAAAACGAACTCGTTACATGATAAAACGTTAAAATAAATGGATTCTCTTTTATTTGCAGAGATATCAATTTCAACGGATATACTCTACCCCAACATGCACAAATTGTTCCATTACTTCACGCGGTTCATATGGATCCAAATTTGTGGGATGAGCCCGAGAAATTCAACCCGTCAAGGTTTATCAACGCCGAAGGCAAAGTCGCTAAACCGGAATATTTTTTACCTTTTGGAGTAGGAAGAAGGATGTGCCTAGGTGAAGTCCTCGCCCGCATGGAAATATTCTTGTTCTTTTCTTCGCTCTTACATTCTTTTGACATCTCAATACCAGAAGGGGAAACCATGCCGACCCTAAAAGGTACAACAGGAGTTACCATCAATCCAAAACCATTCAAAGTATGCTTAAAACCCAGACCGATGGCGTGGGATAACGTGTCCAATGTCGTCAGGTCAATAGGAAGTCACTGATACCAAGTGAAGACATTTTTTCATTTTTTTGGAGCACGGTGATCTTTCAAAGTAGTTCCTAACGTTTACGCATACTTATTTTTATTACGATGCATATAAATATTATTTCGAGTACTTAATTACAGAATAGATGTATAATAATTGTAAAACAGATCTCCGACCAGGGTTCGGCTGTGCATTTCAAAGTGTTCATACTCATAATTTTTAGTATTCATTATTAATATAGTTTTTATATAATAAGTAGACTAGTCACACTTATTGCATATTACATGTAATGTCAACTGTTTCAATGAATTGATATTTCTAGATACATACCAACACATTAACATATCACCTTAGATTGTGATCTTATTTTAAAGTTAGTTTTGTTTTCACCTATATTTAATACATTACAAAAACTACGAGAGCAGATAGGTCATTTATTCTTATCGTTGACATATGTATAGCTAACAGGGATGATAAAACCATAATACTAGAAAATTAAAATTTAAAATTAGAGGGACAATATCACTGCAAACAACGATACATTACTTTTAAAATTTAATACAAATCTGTCTGCCTTCGTGATTTAGTTGACATCACATTATCGTACAAATCAACATTTCGTTACCTATGTTGAGACCAGTGTTATATTTCATACACAATATGAATACTACCATATAGAGTAGTACCAATATTCAGGGCCATTATTTTATTTTATTTAATTTTCTCATTGTTGACTAGTTTAAGAAAACTAAAAAAATTGTGAAAATATGCAGCTGTATCAGCCGTCATACACTTTATAAAAGACGTTATTCATCGTACCATATGTAATAAAACAAATTCACGTGTCCTGCATTTCACTTGTAAATAATCATTACTTACATAGTATTACGTAAAAATAAAATCTGTGCCTGTACATATTACACCAACATTATAAAATATTGACTGTTGTTCTTTTCTTTGTTTATTATTGTTTTATTTTCACAGCAATTTGTACATAGACATAATCTCAGAAAAGAGCAAACAATAGTTTTACGCATAATGATTGTTATTTAATTATTTTTATCACATGGAAGAAAAACAGAATTAATAAATATTTTTTCAATAAAGAGTTTATAAAAAATTTTGTTTTATTATTTACACCTTTTACCACAAAATTATCTTTTTGCCACAGTATTCAAGCACTTAGAAATAGTTTTGTGTTTTTAGCGTTCGTGAAAAGTGTTTAGTAACTTTTGTTTTTTTTTTTCAATGTCAAGAAATATTTCCTGAATTATAGTTTATATAATTCAAAATCTAGAATTGGTCGGCATTTCTGTATTTTTAATTTAATTCTCATCTCCCTGATTTATTTCCGGCCATTTTGTAATCTTCTTAAGGCAACGTATTTTTTTAATAATTTGGTGACAGAAACAAGGGAGACCAAATACACAACATTCGTTATTGTCGGAGAATTATATTATATGATGTGCTTCATTTCCTAAATTGTCAAATTACCCTTAGCACTCGTTGGCCATATTCCTCATCTTAGAACGATTTACAAAATAATTCAGTTTAATATTTTCTGAATATGATTTTGAGGTATTTTAATGAGTGCTTAGTGAGTTAAAAAACAGGTTACAACTGTCTCAATTTTCAGGGGCACTCCGGTTCAAATTACAACAATGCTTTCCATGACTTGCTTAACATCGCTATTCATGCATAACCCAAACCCCGTGACAGAAATTATCTAGCTTCAGATTCTTTTGTTCAACACCTACATCAAGCCAGGAGGGACAAAATGAGCTAAGTATCATTCGCTTACACCAACATTACCCAATATCCTCAAACAGATGTGTTGCGTTGGTTAAATAAATAAATGGGCTCAAAACGCCACATAAGGGATGCATACATAGATATATCTGGAATTTCTTTTTGGAACTTACACTGAGCTGAGTAAGTAAATCTATAGTAATATTACTAATAATGTTTTCAATAAAATCAAGCCGAACCTGAATTACAATTATTGTGATTTTATCGAATCCATTCGAATGCTATATTATAATTTAATAATTAAATCATGTTAACAAACTCTCCTTATCTATTCCAATATATATATAATGATCTCATACTATGTATGTGATTGCTTTTGAATCTTTCGATGTTCAACTAAATCACTACGTTCTGATTGTAATACATTTTTTGATTGTCTTGGTATCATTTTAACAGTTTTTTAAAATATGCCGCATTATTTTTGTGTAGTTTAACATTAACCTACATATTTCAATTTAATGATACAGTTAACAGTGCTTATTGCAAATTGTAGCACTTTAATTGCTAGCGTTGCCCTCAACTTGGGGCGTATTTGCGAGATTTTTCATTTCTTGAGTGTTCAATATACCAGTCATAACTCCTCTAAAATAGTTTCTGATAAGACTTTTATTTTCTTAGTTTTCCGAATTAACGTCTTAGTAAAATTCACTAGATTTTCTTCAGAATTATCCTTTGTATAATTGCTTTTCTTACTCTATCGATCAATTCCTGGTATATTTTAATGTTTCTGATCCAACCTCTAAGTGTATCAGTCAGAAAAGATATCATTGATCACTGCTGAAAACACAATAAACATCGAACACAGGACACTTAAACAATGTTTGTTTAGTAGAGAAAATTATAATAATGTGAATAATTCATGTAATATATTCCTTTCAACAATTTAGGAATGCAAATTAAATATTCAATAAAATAAAGTTAGATGTAAAGCAACTGGAATAAAACAACAACTGACAAAAATATTCACCGGATCTCTTGGTTCCGAAATAAAACACAACAAACCCACCCACGAAAACACTTTGATCAATTCCCAACACGTTTCAACAGCAATGCACTCATTATTAAAACGAAAATGAAAAATATAAGTTAAGAGACCAAAACTAGCTGCAAAATCCAAGCACATCAATTCGTGAAATTAAAATATAAATACACTGTATGCCAATTTTTAAGCCAGACGGGTAACGAAAGAAGAAGAGAATTTTGCGAATGGTACACTAGACAATGCGACAATAATGACAATGTAACTGCTACAATATTATGGCCCGATGAAAGTAGATTCACAAACAACGGTTTGTTCAACAGACACAATTTCTGGTTTTGGTCTACAGAAAACCATATTGTGCTGAGACCCGCTAGACATCAAGTCCGTTTCGAGTTTATCGTCTGGTATGGTATACTATGGTCGGGATTAGTTGGTCCTATAAATTTTAATCAAACACTAACATTCCATGTGTATCTGCATTTATTGCAAAGTAACTTGACGACGTGCTGGTAAATTACGTTTAGCTGATAATGTTTGGTTTTATCAACCCCAGCGCATAATTCCAGAATTGTAACTAACTACCTCGCAAAGCATTTTGGTAATAAGTGGATCGGAACTCGTACACCGATAGCTTGGCCACCAAACAAATCTGACACCACTAGACTTTCTCTCTGTGGGGTTACATTAAAGACAATGTGTCTTCACACCTACAATAGCGTAGATCAAGCCATTAAAACTACTATTGGCAGATGATACCTATGTTTGGAAAATAATGGTCAAAAATGTGAAAATCTGTTGTAATTTGTTTTGATTTTGTTTACTGTAAAATTGAAATAACTTTAAATTATTTTTTAATATCGTTAATAAATAATTGTTTTAAAGTAAGTTTTCTTTGCCCCTTTGTTTACAACATCCTCTACTGACAAACCAAATGACCTCAAGAAAGGTGGAGTATCAACACGATCGTGGTTTACTAACAGATGTTAAAAATGGAATATCCTCAACGTAAAAAAAATACAACATATTGATGAGAAAGGAAAACGTTTTACTAATGCAAATTAAACATTTTTTAAGATCTTGTTTTACAGACGTGCAATGATAGAAAATATATTTGGCTGATCTAAGTATATAACTATTCATAGATTATTCGTAATTGTTTGTCATATTGGCCGGAAACTTACTTACCTTTTAAATTGTTGATTACAATACTTTACTTCTGCTGGAATCAACAAAAGATTATTCGGACGGTGCTAAAAATGCTGCTCGAAATATAGGTTGGAAACCAACTAGCTAGTGCGATATTGTTTCCATAAAGACCATACAGGTTGCAGTCTAGAAATCTGATGATAAAACGATTAAATACTTTAAAATTTGAAATTATTGTTTATGTTATATTTTAACACGGCAGCTCAAGTGAGCTATCCCAGAATGCAGTTGGAGAATGAATTTGCTATAAGAACAAAAACATGATCTCTTCAGAGAAGTAGTTATTTTGTAGAGACAAAACCCTTGCGCTCTACTTTAGGCAAAATACACGTAAATATTTAGATTTCTCATCGCCAATGAATAAATCGAAACTACAATAACTTTAATGCAGTTTTTATTTTATATAAAATATGTCATTACAATAAAAACATATCTTCTGCTACATTTATTTTACTGGTTTATGTTGACAAAAAAACTAATTGTAAAAACTATCATGTTAGTGTTTCGATTGCTTCCTCATTTTAAAGGCAACAGCATAATTTTTAGGCGTTAGTGTTATGCCGCATTCTCCAGTTGAATCTAACTGCAGATTGTTGGCAGCAGATATGAAGAATTCCTGGAGTATAACGGTTATAAACAAGCATAAGATAATTCTGGTTAATTCATCTCCCACGCACATTCGCTTGCCTAGAAAAAAAATTATTGTTATATTAATTAGAGAGCCTAGAAAAAATAATTTTAAAATTCTCGTTGCATTATGCACCTGTTTGGAAAGGAATCAATGCTTCGTTTTTAACATATCGACCTTCTTCATTTAAAAATCTTGCCGGTTCAAAATGCTCAGGGTCTTTCCAAATATCGTTATTCATATGTACAGCCCACTGCATTGGAACAATCATAGAACCTTTCGGTATCACAAACCCTTCTATTTCCACATCTTCAAGGGCACCATGTGGAATACCAGTTGGCACAACTGAACGAATGCGTTGGATTTCAGCTAAACTAGCTTCAGTATATGGCATATTATTTAAATCTTCTACAGATGGACGTCTAGAGCCTATAACTTGATCAATTTCTTCTTGAACTTTTGTTTGAACGTGCGGATAATTTGCCATGTAGAGCAAATACCACCTTAAAATCGATAAAAGATGTATTTTACAACTCTATATCTTTCACAAAAACTAGTATAAACTATGGGTGTTTCTTACTTATTGTTAGTTCGAGAAAATTGAATACTGGTACTATGCCATACAACAAATTGATTCAAAATCATCTCCAACCATTTTGAGATATCTCTTTGATCCAAAAACTTAATGAATACCATCAGAGGAAGCAGCAACAAGCACGTTGCAGCAAGGAAGCTTGATGAGACTTACGAGATTTATCAGAGAGCAGACAGGTAAAAAATTTCTACTTCAGAAAGCTGTTCTTAATCTGCGGACCAAGTTCTATGACAAACTCATACAAACAAAAACTAAAACCCATTTATGTATATATTATATATATATTGAAGATTTTTTCTAAATACATAATTTTGGTATGTTTAACAATATCTTCTAATGTTATGAAACAACTTTATATACCATCAAATACAATTTTATAATTATACAGACTGACCACATAGTTTTCAATAACTCTTTCTCCGAACACTCTAGCCGATGAACTATATTGGCAGTATATCCCAAATAAATTTAAAATTTAAAAGTCAAAAATATATTAAGTGTTTCAAAAATTTCAACTGACCGCAGCTATTGGAGCCTGAGATAGTTCTGGATAATGGAGTCAAAACGTTAAATCTTCAGTGACCAAACAATGTAGTACAATGTATGTATGTACGTACATATATGAGTACTGTTACGCAATATCTACACCGAATCAGTTTAAAACGGAAGAATTGCAACTAAAAATTCGTTTTAGCAAAAAAATAAAGAAGCACAAACGAGTTTACAGTTCATTTATCCAAAAATTACAGTAAACACACACTCGTATTTAACACCGTTTTATGCAACTGTGCCGCAATATATCACATGTTTTTTTACAATAAAACATGCAGAAAACTCAAGCCTAAAAATAAATAACCAATAAATGATCGCTGGCAAAATCTCTACAATGTATGGAATTAACAACAGAGCTGCAATTAGAACGTATATCGCACAGATGTTTTATCATAACTACAATTCAGGCCACTGTCTACAATATCATATAGGTACCAACCATTACAGTTGTGAGTGTGCGAGTTCGTAATTAAATATGGACAACAGTACTGTTCAATTTTCGCGGTAACCCGGTCTCAACCTTTCGCCACGTTTCTCAAACAGTTTTCTGATTAAGTTTTCCTTACTAATTTGCACCAATCCTTAATGCACAGTCAAGATCCTTCTAAGATATGAGTATCTAATCTCGTGTAGCTGATAGGAGAGCAGATAAATCGAAGTTACACCACAAAAAGCCCGTAACAGAAGATGCAAGAAGTAAAATACAAATAGCGGAGACAGATCACGAGGATTCTATCTCTGACAAAGTTTTTGGAACATATGTACGTCGCTACACATTGGGGACTAATCACATCTCCACTTTTTCTCACTAAAAAAGGAAACACACATATTTGTAACACTCTATCTTGGAGCATGATATACTCAGGCCTTTAATATGCCGTATCCAAAGCAATAAGTATTTAAGGCTTTTATTGCTTCTATTCATTAGGTTAACGTACTTACTACAACTCCTCAACAGTACAGGCCGTATAATTACAAAAATTATCTTTGCCATTCACTATTCGATTGCAAATACTGCAGTTGCAGCCGTTTTTTCTTTTTTTATATTTAAAGGAAGCAACTCGTGTTGCTTTCTGTCTACCATACCATACATTTTGCATGATAATACTCACATCAGACAAACGAGCTCACTAATAAGTATCATATATTGAGTATCGAAAATTTTCTTTCATTCCGCAACCTTATAGACCTTTTCTTATCGGTAAATTTGTCCCAGATTTGGTTCTTGTGTGGTAGATTACTAAGGAATTTATAACCCAGGTTTATAATATGAAGGATGAAAGAATATATGTACATATATAGCTTAACACATTCTAGAAAACTGTAATTAGAAATAGCATCACATCTAGAAACTATTCTAATCCTAATGTCGAAATTATTACACGTACTGCACATTATGTATAGAATCCGTATTCGATGAGGAGAACATGATTAACGTAGTCATAATAATGGGTTTAAGATACGTTTTTAAGTATCATGAACTAAGCAATATGAAGATGGTTTAAACACGCTGATATTAAAATATGTCTATGATTTAAAAGTACATACGGTATAGTTTTACCTTAGCGTAGTTAACGTTGTATCTAATCCAGCGCCAAATAAATCAGCTAATAAGTGAAAGAATTGTTCATTACTATAAAATTTCTCCGTCACATCACCTTCTCGTTTTTCCTTTTCCAATAAAAACGCATGTATAACATTATCCGCTTGGTAGTTCGCATCGTTTTCTCTTAATTTTTGCAGAGATTCCACCTGATGGCGGACAATTTTCCTATACGTCTCATGAGTTTCACGTTGACCGTCAACTAGAAAGGTCATCGGCCTCTTGAATTTTGGTATGAACCTAAATATTCAAAAGAGAAAGCAAAAGGAGATTATGTATTTGTAGCAAAACGGAGCAACTCAATTAAAATAAATTTATACATGATTATGCCTAATAATTACTAGGCTGCATTATATAATTTCGAATCTATTATACTTATTAAAATTCTAGGAAGCGATAAAAACCGTTTATTTGCAAGTAATAATTCTAATGGAGAGAACTTCAGATAAATACAACATGTACCTGAGAAATGGGAGAAAATTCAGTGGACCTGCAACACCGATATGCTTCGTACCTTCTTCTTGTAAATGTAATAGCCATTTCCAAAGTTTATCCTCTCTATCGTATGACACACCGAAAACCAAATTATTGATTAGTGATCCTAAATTGTGTTTTAATGTGTCTGCAGGGTCCAATATTACTTCATCACTACTGTTCTTCTCTTTACTTTTTATATACTAAAATGTAATCGAAATCTGTCAACTTAATACTGTAACACTTTGATTAATATATATTTTACCGATTCTATTAGTTTTGCAAATACATAAGTGCACATATTACGAGCTAATTTACACAACCTATATCAAAATTTAGAAATCAAATATTCAATAGACCTGGCAAAATACGCTATATGCAACATTGCATGTTTCTTTAGTTTTTATGCTTTTCATATGCTGACACACCCAGACCAATTTGGGTAATGCACAATTAAACGAATGCAGCTGCTTATTTCTGATTAATGACAACTTCGTTGGACAAAACTTGCCTTCAATTCCTTATTAATTTCTACTCCTTTTTCTATCGATGTTTTTTACTTTACTATTATTGAACCTGACCGCTATCTGCATCACTTTAATCATTTCATGTTATACTGAAGTCTCCCCTAAAAAATCATAAATTTTTTGAAAAGATTATTTATATATTGTAGGAAGAAGGGTTGTGCAAGTTCCATAACTTCTCTTCACTGCCACCTATTAATCTATTGTGAATACTCTATTCCCTTAATACCCCTTCTAATTCGATGTTCTAACGAATCCCAGGATTAGTTTAGATGTCGAAGCTTTAATCTGTTCAGGCGATACAGTCATCTGTCTAAATGCTGAAACCTTTGTCGGCCCACTGCTTCGCACTCGCAACGTAGGTGCTAGGGTGTCTCAGTTCTTAGTTCGCAAAATCGACAGATATCCCAATCAACTCTCTTTGTGGGGGTAATTTAGAGGACAATGACCAGTAAGCAGACCTATGGTGGTCCTTAAATCTGATTTTCTAGATCAAGAAGTTTTTTATTACTATTTGGCAAGCAGTTGATAATTTTTTTCGCCTGCGCTTGTCCGGGTGATTTCCACCAGAAGGATGCCATTTCTTTTGCTTCCCAGTCTTTAAGTTCCTTCTTGAGCTGCCGCTTTGACACACCAAAGAGGGGTACGCGTCCACTGAAATGCATCTCCGCTGCTTGTCTCTCTAATTCGTCCTCTATGTCATTTCTTTCGTGTTAGTGTGCCCTGGAACCCACATCATGGATGCCCAGTTGTTCGCGGCTAGTTGCATCACATTCATCCTACATTCCCAGACTAATTTAAACTCAAATCTGCGGATAGCTATAGCTTTCAGAGCGATTGGGCTGTCGGTACATATATAAATATTTGCATCCTTCAGACCCTCGTCTAGGTTTTCTCGAACGCAAAGATCTGTAGCGTGTATCTCCGCTTTAAAAATTATTGCAGATGCTTCTAGCGTTCTAAAGAGGTTGGTCCATGAACGCCACGCCGTACCCGTTTGTTGATATTGGATCCGTCCGCATACCAGACACTTGTTCCGTTTTCAAAACTAGGGCCACCAGAGCTCCATTCTTCTGGGAAATAGCACCCTGAATGGTCGGTCGTGATGCAATTTAACAGTCATGCTGTCCGTTGGCTTCTTTAAGGATTGGACCTCTTCTAGAAGATCACCTAGAACACTTAAGTCTCCGTTTAAGTCACCCTCTTTGAACCGATGTGTTATACTCAGCCGGTGCGGACTGAGAATTGCAGTTCTCTTAATTCCTAGGCGTGTTAGTGTTAAACAGGTAGATGATAGACGTTAGAACAAATAATAATTTTGATTTTTTAATGGGGTGTAGGCAATCCCAGCCGCATTTTAATAGGTACCGCCGGGAAGTTGTCGATTTGCCGTGTTTGTTAACGTTGTCGTGCACATAAGTGATACAACACTGTTATCATTAATGTCACCGCAAATAATAACTGAAAAGAGTGTTGGAGCAGGCCACATTTCATTCTTTGCTAGTAGTCACCCGCTCTTGCTGCTTTAGGTATATAACTGTTATATTATTTAAACTAATACTAGTGTGTTCATATCTCAAAATTTGAGTTAGCCTTGACTTTTTTTATACTGATAATAATTTCATAGCACTGTTGTGTAAACTTTATATGAGGCACTAAACTCTGATACATATACTCTTCAACGTACGCATGTTGCAGTTTTGGTGGAGCCGCTGGTTGTTACATTGTCGATCATAAAATACATGTACTAATAAAATAAATAAAAAACTGACTAACTACTTTCTAACTAAATCAATGCTTGTGTAATAATAAAACGTAAAACTCACACTTATTAGATCGTCTACTTCACACATGATGCGAGCTTCCAGTTTTTCTCTTCGACCGCTAATCTTCGATACGCCAAGTTGCTTTAAACAGCCAATGACAAATTTTCTTTGATCTTTCCATAGTTCCTTTTCTGCACATATAAGCCCTGAAACAATATAGACAATGGCTAGTTGAGTAAATTAGGAATAAGAAGCAGGTGCCAAAATTTAACAGCAGGTTATTATAATTAAAACAACCATCACTGCACTGTGCTGAAGCCTTTAACGAGTTTAAGAACATTTACTGCCACTACCAAGTCAAGCTTTTCCTATACAGAATGATCTTAACTAGACAAATACTTTCAGTAGATGTTGGTTTCTATTTCATACTCGCTAGGTAAGATTTTGCATATCATAAAACTGAATTCCTAAGACGCAGTTGTATTAATTAACGTTTTAATGGACATCGGTAAGCCAAATGTAAATTTTATTATTATATCGCGTCAAAATAATATTAGCATAAGTTTTAAATAATTATCAATTTAAAATCTCTTTTGTTCTCTCATACAAAACTACAAAAAAGTGAATTTACAAAAAGTTCTCGGCTAATCGATATTTGAATAGCTTTGTATTGCTTAAGGGCATTATTTATGCAAAATAGTCTAATTTAGATGCTACTATTAGATCATAGTTCTATATAGCAGCCAAATTCTAATGCAAGATATGCGCAAAATACAGCAATTATGGCGTACAACAAACCCATTTTAGAATATGCATTCATAAGAGCGTTAATTATTCCTTGTCAGAGGTTGGAATCTGCATAACATCAATACTAAACCAAATTCCTTTAACACACAGATATAATTAATTGCATCAGCCAACTCAGACTGGAAATTTGTGTAAAAAATATGCAAACTTGATGCCGGACGTTGTATATTATAGCCTAAGGCCACGAGAATTATATTGGATGGTTTTAAGGTTGATGAGACCACTGCCATGGGATCTTAGAATTGCTTTTGTCTTATTTGACCTTTTATTTTTGCAGTTGGTGTTCCACAAGTCTATTCACAAATACTATTTATATATTCGCCTCTTACTACTTACCAAGACAACCACTATTTCAAATTTCCAGATTCACGGTGAAATATCATGTTTCTTCCATATCTAGTAATCAACGATTTTGTCGAAAAGGACTGAAACCATTTTTGCAAACTATTTATGAACCCTTTGACCGAATGCTGACATTGCCATTTATATTAACACTAGTTCTATTATCTCATTAATATTAACATCAATTCTATTAAAATTTTGTAGTCATATCCATTATGACGTATGGTTAAGGAAATACGAGGGCAACCAATTACGAATTAAGGACGCAACCTCTTGGTATCATTATGTAGGACAGAAGTATTTGAGGAGCAGTACAACCAGCAGGTGTAAACAGCTCTCAGCCTCTTTTATAAGTTTGATAAAAATAATATTTTCATACGATAGTGTCGGTATTTCACTCTCAGAGAATTATACGTACAAGTCTATTCTGAAGAATGACCGTTCTCGTATGATTAGAGCGTCCCCACATAATTATGACATATTGTTCGGCAGGTAAAGAGTTGAGAGCCAATGCAAATGTAAGTGAGACGGATTTCTTGCCAGCTATTGACAGTTTTCGATAAACCACTTCATACGCCGTAATAGATGTATGTTTGCAAATCATTAGCATAAACTACAGTAGCAATGGCTCGAACAGTGACTCTTGAGGGAGACCAATATTTAATCTGCTCAGTTAGGAACATGGTATAACACCATTCCCTTTGATAACAAGAAATTATCTCCGTTTATGCAAAAATGAAATTATGCAATCGTAACATACGAGCACTACAGCTGAAGATAAATTTATTAGCCTATGGAGCTAACCTTCCATTTTGTAGACCAAAATTATAGCCCTTCAGACGTGTGCATTTTGACCTCTTAACGTTGAGATGGGTGCCGAGCAACTCTGAGATTAGTGAAAACGAACTTGCTGACGGGTTAGCCAAAGCAGCCAGTGAACGACCATTCACTGAACCAGACCCGATGTGTGGGAACTCCCATGGTTCCATCAAAGCCTTCGTTAGAACCCACCGATCCCATAGGAAGGGACTTACTGAAATGAGACACTGTAAAGTCCTGGGAATTCATCCGTACCAGAACAGACTCTGTAAAGTACAACCATCCTGACTGGGTACTGCAGACTGAACTGACTTTGGGGTCAGGAAATTAGATCCAAACTAGAGAAACTAACTCTCGACCAGATCGCACACTTCTTCCTACGGGCGCAACTAACGACATGGGGACCAAATAGATCTTATAGCCGACCGGCCGCACGGGGTTTCCATACCACATGATTCATGTTTGAAGATTGTATTCTTTATTACACTTCACTTTACACTCTTCAATTTAGTCAAAGTATTGTTTTTTGAGTTTATTGAAATCATCTCTTGTACATTTACCGACATTATAGAAATTTTGATAAATGTCTTCAACTATCATATCTACGCAAAGTCTCAGGTGAATCCCGCTTTTTCCTATGATTAAGATACTTTTTCAAATAAGACCTTCAAAGTGATGCACGAAAAGATTATACAAGCAACGCAGCAACAAATGCGTATTAATCGTTACTCACGATGACCTGCTTCAGTGAAGTCAAATCATCTAACATACTACAACATTTCTTAAAAAGAAGTTAGAAGTTCTAGTATATTACTTTCTAAGTATATTATTTTATTATTTTCCAGCAGAAGATCTTACATAATCTTACAATAAAGCTCGAGAATTAAATGCATACTGGAAGCACAAATATGTATCGAGTAAATCTGCAATACAAATATACTTATTAATAGTAGAAGGTAAACTTTACTATAAATTTTAATATTTATGTGTATTTTAATTGATTAACTGGCATTTATAGGAGCGTTTCTATGATCAAGGAGAACGATTTTTAATTTGCCTTCAGTGATAGATTGGTTCGAAAGCAGCAAGTATATCTAGTTATTATTACGTAGTATACAGTAATTTATTCATTTTAGAACAAAATCTAACGGTGTCCAATATCAATAAATAAAAAATTATAAAATCAAGTTTATTAATTATTAAATATTAATAACCAATATGAAAACAAGGAAATATGTATTTTTCATAATTCAACAATATAGAAAACAAATTTATGGACTGTTAGAATTATAATAGCCGCTTCTAGACCAAGAATAATTATAATTCCCATAGCTCAGAAATTTGTCAGCAGTTAGAGATCTAAAACTTATCGAACCCCAAGCAGTTCAGACGTAGTCTACTGGTACAATTCTAATTTTGAGTAATCACTGAATTTAGAAAAAGCCAATAAATTTTAGAAAAGCTGTATGATATACCCGACACTTCGGTACACACACTTTTCAAATTTTCTTCATATGGAGCTGAAAGTCAATTATCTCATCAGAACTGTATGTGGTAAAATATATTTAAAATTGTATGATAGCGTTTTCTCTGCCTTATTTTAGGGCAGTTATAGGTTTGCTTTATCTAGGACCTTACCGTGATATTAAGGATTGAATAGTTATTACACTTACCGGATCTAAAGATTTCATACAGAGTTTTACGAACAAAAAATAATCGATTATTGTTCTGGCTAGATTTCTCAGAAATATTTTATTTAAGAAAAGTACCTTATTAACATTATGCACTTGCAAATTACCATCAATTTAACATCAAATTATAAAATTTCTTCGAAATCTGACGATACTGCAGCGCAATTTTAAATTCGATCTTTCCCACAATCAGTATCTCCATTTTGAGTAATCAAGGCCAGACGTCTTTCTCCGCAGTTCTTTGGATATGAATTCTAAATACAAACATCAATGTCTCCACCGTGCATAAAAATGAATACTATCGTATCAACGAATAGCAATTACAGCTAATTAAAATTCGATGAATTAATTTGCTTA
The DNA here is from genome assembly GCA_004785975.1 of Popillia japonica. Taxonomy (NCBI): domain Eukaryota; kingdom Metazoa; phylum Arthropoda; class Insecta; order Coleoptera; family Scarabaeidae; genus Popillia; species Popillia japonica. The sequence continues at coordinate 19,536 of ML219219.1, forward strand.
ACGCGATTTCAACGTTAACATACTAAGGTAGCATAGGTGTATGCTCGGCCGTGACATTTTCCTTCTTCCAATAACCAATTCGCGTATTAATTTTTATTAAATATTTTTCCATATTTTTATTTGTGAACTCTCTTGACATTCATTTAGCATAATTCAAAATATATAAATTAAATAAAGAAATATATTAAAGCATTTTTATCACACTGAATATCAAATTGACGGGTTATGCATTTTTGTTTATATAAATTGTTTGCTACATTCGCCGCAATTTTCTGCTATAATAGTATATTACGACACTAGTGCATAATCGAGCTTTTAAAGCACGAGTAACGAGTTTAAAGGCACGACGCGAAGCGGAGTGGCTTTAACGTTACGAGTGCTTTAAAAGCTAATTATGCACTGTATTATACGATATTTTTTAGTATAAATGCAACAATAATTTTAACTAGAAGAAATCAAATCAATAATTTCAATACATTTTATCGAGTGATATGTGTCTCTATATTATGTAATTTGACATTTCACTTAATTATTAAACATCATTGTTGTATTAATAATGTCGACAGAAATTCAAAAACTAGCTGCTGAAGCTGAATTAAGTTTAGGTAATACCTGCAAAGTCCAAATAATAATTCAAATCAATAATCAATAATTCCAATACATATTATCGAGTGACATGTACCTATATGTCATTTGACATTTCCCGACATTTCACTGTACTATTAAACGCTTGGGATTGGCTGTTACCAAGCAACATTTTATCGCACGCCGTGCGATAAACGCCTGATTATGCACGCTTATGCGTGTGTTTTGATTGGTTTATGATGCATGTATACTAAAAAATTAGAACCTATTCGCATCAATTCTGCAATATATACGCCGTTAAAATATACATCCTTTCGCATCTACTGAATGCATAGAAAATCAGTGACAATATCTTTTAATTATAGTAAATGTAAAGTAAAATTTATAACACTACTGGAGGGTAGGTATGTTTTTTCGGGTCTTGTCGACTAAAGACTGTCTGACAGTCTTTAGAAAACTTCTGAAGAAGCTGATAGCACAATCAGCGAAACGTCATGACAGTGAATAGTTACCTACGCGACAAGACCCGAAAAAACATACCTACTATGGATTACGGTCGTGAAAGCCTACACTCAACTACTACTCGAGGGTGGTCAATAGTTTTTTTAGTCTGGCATAATGTGTGCATGTGACAGCAACGATAAGTGAGAAACTGTTACCTAACTAAATACAGTAAGTATTGCTAAAAGAAGAAATAGCTGATATTGAGAGATTTTGCTTCATACACTGGTTGGTGTGGAAGAAGGTGTACATTGTCTTTCTGTGTAATTTATTTTTTGCCAGGATCAAGCACAGATTAATAAGATATTTACCGAAGTTATTAGATTCCATTGGAACCGTTCATTTAATTAAATTTAGGTAATAATTTCAAATGTTATACATGCACTATCAACATTTACATATCAATCGAAAGCACTCTTATTATTAATTGGGAATTTTTATGAAAAGAAAATCGTGGTATGAACATCACCTTTTGAAAATGCCTGTATATGAATACTTTTGACAGACGGTATATAAATGACAAGCGTTCATGCAAAATCAGATATTATGTACATATATGACAAGTGGTGCAATAAATATTATTTTTAATAACACAGTCATGGTTAAGGAAGAATTTACGCCCTTTGATGAAAAAATTATAAAAAGCGTCTGGTTTTGTTTGAACATATAATTCACATGCACCTAATTCTATCTATTATTGTTTTACGAGAAAAAGAGATGAGAGAAACGGTGCTCTGACATATGACATGGTCGTCGTCTGGCGTCTGTGGTATGTCCTCGATAAGCATTTGTGTGCTGGAGGGTCTTGCCACTGAGTATTGCCGTGATTAAATTGCTTCTCTAACAAAATTTTCGCATTAGCTTTTTTTCAGTAGATATTGGATTGCCTAGGTGAAGAATCTTTATGTTACAGATCCTTTCTCTGCAACCCCTTTTAATTCTATTTTCAGATTAGTGCACATACCACAAACATCAGATGCAAGCGATGAAAAACCGATGTTGAATTGCTTATAAAAAAAAGTCTTTTAAACATTGAGATTGATGCGTTTAATTCAGGATTTTGTGTGTTATACAATTTTCTTAGTAATGAAATATTTAGTTCATCTGAAACACAAACCCTGCACGACTTATTGCGATTGTGATGACTTTCATATGGTGGTAAATTTCTTAAAAATTCTCTAATACTTTCTTTAATTGCAAAAGACTTTTTAACATATCGATTACCACCCCTTCTCTCCTTTGGAATCTCACTCCCTTGACTGATCTTTAAAAACGGTATTATTCTATTATTTGTCATTCCAAGTGCGACTAAACGAAATTCTCTGCAAACTGGGTATACCGTTTATTTTACTTTTAACACGGAAAAAGTACTTTGCATGTAGGTTCATCGACTGAAATCATATGACAAAGTTCTTGCACCGTTTTCACGTGGTCTTCGTAAAATTTTTCCCTAACGCTTTTAACGCCAGCATTCGTTACCAAACTATACTTGTAAAATGTTATGTTGTGATCGAAAAGACGTTGAAAATTGCGAAAATACTTGTACTGTAAAAAACTTCATAACAAATTCGATTTACCTTCGTCTTTTTGATACTTCTTTTGTGGAATTTTAGGATGTTTCTTCCTAGAACCATTATTCACAGAACTAAGAGTATTATCTATTATTGTTTAATAACAAAACACAACCAGCCACGTGTAGAATATCTGCGGTTGTTATGTACGATAGCACAATGCTAGTAAGACAGGACACCAAACGTACAAATAGAGAATTTATCCTTTGGATATGTCTGCTTTTGTTGTATTGGTAATATTATATGTATACATATATTTTAAATACGAGTTTATATGTCCTTTTTTTGCTCGATATACTAAGTTTAATTTTAAAAGTGAATATGTATGAGTTTGACTGAACTGTCGACATTCTTGTTCGGATTACTATGGAATGAAACTGACTTTGCATAATTCTGAGCATTGTAAGCGATACAAACGGCTAATAACACTACGAAATCATATCAAACTAAATCATGGCCAAAAGTAAAAATGTCTGATTTTGCATGAACGCTCCTCAAATATAAAAAATTCTTATTTTTCTTTTGGGTGCAAATGGAGCGGGCATCCATAACAGTACCTGTCAGAACCAATTCTTACACCGCACGCCAACAAAGAGAAAGTCAGTAAGTATACTGATCTCGTCTCTCTAGTTTGCCGTAGTTCAACCAGAACCAGAATATCTTACAAAGAAACAGAGGCAAGGTGATGACAATAGGTGGAAATAAATATGAGAGGTGGGGTTGTTGCCTGAAAACGATAAAATGGAAACTATGCCATTTGCCTATGTTTTCTTCTTAGCACTACGATCAGATGCTAACAGTTGAACTTTATTATTTTAGAAAATATCGGAGAAGTAATGTTCAGGAACTAACTTGGTCAGTGCGAGGGCTAATCTTGCCAAAGTGCAAAGATGAGCATGTGTATGCATAACTGGGGCAATGAGAACCTATCCCACAGCAGTAATTGAAGTGGTATTAAACCTTGCTCCTCTCCACATCTTAGTGGCGAGCACAGCGAAAAGGACCAACACAGAATGATCGGGGAAAGATTGGACAGACATACGCCTCAGCCACCTGAAATCGACGAAACCTGGGACATGCCCCGAGATGATTTTCCAAGGAGGTTTAGTTTTGTGAAAAGGTTTACCACAAAGCTTAGTGCCAGAAGTGAATGGAACAAAGACGTCGTTTCGAAATCCAACAGCAACACCATCAAATGGTACACCGATTGCTCCAAAACGACAGAGGTAACTGTAATAGGGATATATGGGCCTAGAACCAAATATTCCGAAGGTGTGAGGATGTACCCAAGTATCTTCCAGGCGGAAATACCAATGGCGTGTAATGATGCGTCTAGTTCAACATCGCTAGAGGCTACGAAAAGCAAGAGATTACCATAATATTTGATAGTAAAGCATCAATCAGGGAGCTAAACTCCAATGTTATCAACTCCAAAGTGGTTTGCGGTGCCTAGACAAACTAAACGAGCTAGGCAAGAGCAATAAAGTAACCGTATTCTAGGTTCCGGGACACACCGGAGTGAAAGGGAACGGAATAACAGATAATCTTGCTAAGAAGGGAGGCAGAACACCTTTTATGGGGTCTGAACTTTTTAGTAGTGTAATACTGAAGAAGCTCCAATGTGAACTAGAGCAGAGAAAATCCAAATATTGGGAAAATCTCCACGGTATGAGGCAAGCTAAAACTCTTCTGGGAATGTACAACCAAAAGGGATCCTCAGAATGCATTAAGCCGGCAAAACTAATATTTGTATATTGACAGGATCCTCTCAGGCCATTACAAACTGAGCGGACACTTAAGCAGGCTCGGAATAATAAAGGATGCCGAATGCAGATTTTGCGGGGAAGAAGATGAATCATCCATCCATCTACTCTCAAACTGCTCTGCACTGTGCAACTCAAGGGCCTTGCACCTAGAAGCACTTGAAATTGAAGAGGGAAAACTACCTAATCTTAGGCCTTCCGATATCTCGCACTTTTTAAAAGGAATCGGACTAATTGGCCAGGTGTAAACACAGCGACACAATAGATCTTTCAGGTCGCAATGTATCATCACACCAATACCACACATACAATGTTCAAGAACCAAGTTACAAAAAATACTTTAAAACCGTATTAACTATTAACAAACAACATTCTTCTTCTTCTTAATCATTTGCCTTCTACCGTTAGGTGTAGGCCTAGGAGTTGAGTTATTGTTTATTTCTACATATTTCTCTCCATTTAGATCTATCGTTCGCAAGTGTTCTTATGTCCTTCCACCCGATGCCCCTCTTCTCTGCTTCCTCTCTTACTCCCTCCTCCCATGTTTTTCTCGGCCTTCCTCCCGGATTTCTTGCTTCTACTTTTGTTTCCATAATTCTTTTTGTCATTCTGTTATTGTCTTTCATTCAGATCACATGCCCTATCCATCTTAGTTGATTTTCCCCTATCTTTTCTAGCACCGGCTCCATTTTCAGTTCTTCTCTAAACACATCATTTCTTATTCTGTCTCTCCTATTTTTGCCCTGTATCTTTCTCAGAAATCTCATATCTACGGCATTTATTCTAGATTTGTACTTATTTGTTAATGCCCAAGATTCGCTGCTATACAACATTACCGGTCTTACAATTCTCTTGATCACTTCGGTTTTTATTTCTTTTCCTATTTCCCGTTTTCCCAGGAATGATATCTTCAGCAAATTAAACATTTTTCCAACTTTTTTCACTCTTTCACTCATTTCTTTGTCCAGTTTCCCATTCTATTGGATAAACGTTCCCAAAAATTTGTATCCCTCTACTTGTTCTATATTTTCTCCATTCAGATGTATCTCGTGTCTCCTTTTTTTCTTTTGCTATGACTATGCTTTTTGTTTTCTTTATATTAATTTTCATGTTTATTTTGTCTAGTATATCGTTCAATATCTCAAGGTTATATTGAAGGGCCTCTTTTGATTCCGCCAAAAGTACCATGTCGTCAGCGAACATCAGTTCCGATATTTTCACCTCTTCCATCTTCCAGTGTCCAATTTTTAATTTCTTTATCTTACTTTTTGCTTCTTTTATTGCCTCATCCATAACTACTGTGAACAGCAGGGGGCTCAAACTACATCCTTGCCTGACGCCTATTTCTGTTGTAACAAACAACATACATATTTAAAAGACAAATTATCAAAATGCGTATATGTAGTAATTTAAAAACTTCACGGGTTTCTCTTTGTTTGGAAAGCTGAAATTTTCAACGTGCTTCTAGTTTTTCAACGGCAGTAAGAAAGCTAACCTATTCGCAAAGAAGTCAGACATAACTTTATTTCTGGAACCGAAGCCATTCTGTGACATAGGAATGAATACCCACACGACAAACTTAAAGAGGAGTGAAGGACAAATCAGAGCAACTCTGCGGGAGAATCTTCCCAGTTTGAGATATTCTAAGCTATTCCTTGGACATTTTAACAAGCAAAGAGCAAAGGCCATGCTAGAACTAAGCAAAAGTAAGTAGGTGTCCTTGCAGGGCATTGCCAGCTTGAGAATCATATGGCAGGGAAGGTCTGAAACAGAATGACAACAACAGGTTCTGCGTGACAGAAGATTACATCATAGACGAGAAATACCATATCTGAAACCATCACAGCTATTGCAGTGTATGCAGTGTATTAAGGCTCTTTGGCTAAATGACGACTTACAAATGCAAGAAATCCCTAGCTTGTTACAACTTATATAAAAGGGTACAATAGACCAATAGGTTGCAGTGCAATAGCACCCTCAAACTTAAATTTTAGTTTCTCTGTACAGTATAGAATTTCGGAACAATACAAAAAAATATAAAGCCTGGAATTGAGAAGGGGTGGTTTAGTAACTTCTGTTTTTTTCGTTTGATGTTATTAAGTTAGAATGTCAGACCATTAAAACAATCATAAGAACTAGTCCAAGCATCTCTAAGGAATTGTGAGTTCTTAATTTTATTGCGAATATTATGTACAATATATGTAAATTTCAAACGAAATGGCGAATAGAAACTTTGTTCGTTCTAATTGCAATTACTTTCAGCAGAAAAACCGACCGCAGCAGAATACGACTGAACATTTTGCATTAGACAGAAAATTGCTGTTGCAAAAATCAACTCACGAGTGTATAAACGATTAATATCTCTTATTCTGCGTATAACGTATATTATGCGTAAACAGATCAGTGCAATGTATCATATCGATAGTGTGCGTGAACCTGTTTGAGGGTAATATCGAATGTCGACATGTCCAGGAATGCGGAGATAGACGGCCGATGATGGTGAACGATGATGAAATAAAACAAATGTATAGATAGATACACCTTGGATGTGGACTTTGGCCCTGGCCGCCAATACGCAACGAACGCTCGTTCATTCCAGACATCCATCTTATCACCAGGCAAGGGCGGTCGTTGATTCAACGTCGGTTGTCAGCAGTAAGCATATTGTCCGACGAAGTCCGGGAAATAGTTCTCGAAAAGCCATACATCATCCGGCTATTATTACGCGTCGACGAACCGTCGGAGTAGCACCTTGACATACTAAGGACAATGATCTTAATCACTTTTGAGTAAAATACTTATACATACATGTGTGTATTTAGGCAAATCACATTAAAACAAAATTTTGTAGACAAAAGTGAATCACGTCGCAAAATAGATATTATTAAGAACAATAGTATGATTTTATTTGTATTATTATTATTTCTCAATAAATTTGGTATTATTATTATTATTATTTCTTTAATATATTTTAGACAGAATAGAAAAACGAAGAATAGATATTTAAATTAATTTTATATGACCTCAACATCAAACCATAATAAATATCAAGGGTAACACATGAGATATATTGAACTCGAGTTGAATGTATCTATTCTTGTAAGGTAGTAGAAGCAAATATGGTCTGATGTGTATATATTGCGGTTCAGAACGAAGGTGAATCGATGAAGAAAAGAATTTCGAGTAATGGTAACCCTGGCAAATATAATTCGCAATATCGTTACCACCAAGGATTTTAACATTATATTTATAAAAATCATTTTGTTCAACGAACCACCAGATGCTGTGCAGTCGGTTTACTTCTAGTCTAACATCTAGTTGATTGAAAACTGAACATATTGACTCCGTATCTCTCTTAAAAGACATTCCGATTTTTGCAGAAGGAATGTATAGATACAGCAATTGAAGAAGAGAGTGACTTCCTACTTTGTAGAACAAGATCTACATAATACTTAATATATAAAAAGTAAATCCCAAATATGTGTATAACATGAACGAATATGGATGGAGGTTAACCGTTCATTATCCACAGCACCTTAGCCCTGAAGTAATATAAACGTGTATCTTGTTCCCGCCTTAATCTTCTGGAATTTCTGCTTTCTATCTGTTCTCATTAAAAGACTGTATTTCCTTGCATACTTGGTTATCTAAATGTATTATTACAATTCATGTTGTCGCCATTTATGTGAACATTCCCTAGAGTCATAAAAATAATTTCAAACATGCGAGAAATACTAAAATATCTTAAAATATGTGTAAATTCATAATAACTTGATAATATTTCATCAATTTCTTTTAAATAAAAATACTATAACCCCATAAATTTTGATCAAATTCTTTGTCTTCGATCATGCGAGATTTTCAAGCAATACCACGGAGAAAAAAACATTCGATGACGAACGCATTCTGGCATACTAACCCACTCGCCCGAAATATAATGCAAACACCAACACAAGAACCCAATATTACCTCAGTCACGATAACGTTACACAGAGTATCGTAAGGAATATATCAAGCGAATCGTTAAAAGGAATTGTATAGGTTAACGTTTCCTTCTGATAGGAATTTATATTCGTACATTCAGCACTGTCACAACAAGCGACTCAATTGTAGCTCTAAAGAGATGTAGTGTATTGTACTCTAGTAGCTTCGAGCTTACTTAAGACTGTAATAAAAAGCTCTATTCGATAAACTACTCGGTAGAAAGTCGGGTAGTACTAGTATCTATGGACGTTTAACAAGATGTTATTTTATATTCACGGTGTAGGTGGAAGAATATGCAATCTATCTTAACATGCGCATATGCATAGAACATTTTTCTCTTTAAAAGCTTTGTAATTACTTTAATTAAAAATATACCTCGATATACACGCTTATCCAATAATAGGTGGACGGAAAATAATTGTTTGAATATGATTCCAAGGGTTTTTTTTTGGTTCTAAGCGCACTCTACACTATACTGGCTGGCAAAAATATACTATCAAAATTATTTAGGTATAAAGAAGATGATTGCTCATCCAACTCACCATTTCCTTTCATTATTCCATGCGTAAGGTACAAAGGAGCTCTTCCTGTAGTAGAATCCTTGGCCAACACTTTCCTTATCAACTTATGATCGCTCAGTACCACCGTGTAGACGCTACCTAAATACATTCCGTATATTGGGCCGTATTTCCTACTCAATTTAGTCAGAGTGAGATGCGGTGCTTGAGGATCCAACCATGGTAGATAACCAACAACCGGTAAACCCCACGGCCCTGGTGGTAAACGTCGTCCTTCATTCCACATCCATAACATAAGCATTGCCACCGCAACGAAGAAGTACACCAACATCTAAAAGGTTATAATATATGTAAATTTAAAATGACGTCATAAAATAACACTTCTAGCAATATTGCTTATAAAAAGGTAGAGTTAATTTCAACAGTTGCTTACGACGTCCGTTCTTACTTTAACCTGTAACAGATGCCTTGTAAATTAAGTAAGCTGAAAACTGCTGCATATGGAATTATTGTAATTTGATGTCGCATTTATGGGGAGGGAGATATTTACATTTACCGTACTTATCACTTGTATATCAGGAAAGTATGGACTTGCGAAAACAAAATTTATCTGGAATAGTATTTAGAAATTATTATTGCAAAACAGTTTAAGTTTAGCACTAAAACCATACACTCTGGTATTGCTCTTGAGGCCCATATTTTTGTAATACCTTTACCTTTTGCGATAGCACAAAAAAATACGAGAAATTTAAATAAATTTAATTTTCAGCAATTCAGAATTTCAAGGTTAGTCGCTTGTTTTGCAGAACATTGAATAGATTTACATTTTCAATTTGACAATCTCGTTTAAGCACGTGTATTTATATTTTACTTACCTTGCTGTACGAAACTGTTTCTAAGAATTTGACTTTATTTAATTTGATTTTGTTTATTCCAAGAATAATACTTTTATAATTCCTTTTATAATATTTATTTTGAAAAACAAAAGTTTATTGTGTAAGCAAATGTATTTATTCCAACCTAAATTACCTCATTCAAACTCATTCAAAAAATCTATAATCAGGTATGTATTTCATACGAGTAAGTATATAATTATTTGAAATGTCCAGCAATAACTAAATCAACTATATTAACCCAAATATATTCCAAATAGGAAAGTTTTAATAATCCTAGCACTTCGGCTACTTCTAGAACAATTCTTCTCAAACAAGAAAAGGTACTTAAGTTTATGGAGCCCATTGCAAAGCATGAGCAGCAGCAGCAGCAGGATTAAATTTAATAAAAATTGAAGAATTGTTCAAACTTTGGAGTCATACATTCTTGTTTTAAGGAACTCAGTCTGTCCAGTTTCATTGAAATCGGAATGTGACACCTGCTTGTTAGCATTACAAATGCAGATAGTTGTTTAACCTTGATATGTTTTGAAAATAATTTTATTTTTCTATTATTGAGGAAGATCATTAATTTGCTCTCTACCGTTTCTAAAGTCTCTAAATTTTAAAGACTTTCAAATTGAAAGATGGGAACAAGTTGTATGTAAAAGGTTCCATGAGGGTACTGCCACCAAAATGAATAGTCACATTTACGTTTTTACACACGCACACAAGTGTATAGATAATATTTGTCATATTGATGCTAAGTAGGTTGAACTTTTTTTACAAAAATAAGTTTTTAAATCGTTTGGCAGCTAGTTAGCAGTCAATCATCAGTTGCACGGCCTTACAGTATCTTTTTTACTGTAGACTGATATATCCCATATCCTTTAACATAACACAACTTAAATACAACGTAGATCCGTAAATCTATCCTAGAATACTTTCCCTATTAATCTAAGAACTAGTTGAGATATTGGCAAAACAATACTTGTGCTGTTCATATGTATAGACCTAGAGCAATTTCGCTGAATGTATGAATATAAATTTCTGCCCATTATATGTAACTTGAAACCACAAAAGCAATTTTAGCCAATAAAATAAAATTCCTTCACCTCTTTAAGAAATACTGCATATATAATAATCTCATTTGTGCTTAACATACTTCAGATTATCTACCAGCCCATCTTTAAAGCTTTAAGCGTTAACAATAAGCGCGTTCTATACAACACAGACCATCTCATGTGCAATCTGGGCGGTTAAGAAAAGTGGTAGTAAAAGAAGAGAGTCCACCACACCGCCATTCCCCCTTGTAAACGTAGTCCTATGAGTACGTGCACTCTTGCCTGTACTCTTCTCTCTAGATTTATCTAAAAATATATACACACATTCGTCGATCTCGTACACGCACACACCAACACAAGCACATATACGCACAACTAAGAAGGCACAGAACAATGGGGTTTTTGACCTCTTTTATTCGATCGAATAACCGCCGATGACTAGACTAATCGATTTTTCTCTTTCCACACTCACACAAACACCGAGATATGTACTTCTAGATACGACGTACCCTTTAGAAAAATAAAAATGTCCACGCTAAAGAAGAAGAAATAATGATATGCCATATATTACTACAATCGGACAGTTGAACCATTGAAAGATCGGAATCTCCGACACGTCGATTCAAGGTATTTTTTGCAGAATTGTCTGGGCAAAGAATCGTTGAACTGCGAGTGGTCGTCCTTAGATTTTCATAAAAATGAATGCATTGCCCCCGCGGTGCTTGACCCGGGCGGCCTGCACGTGCGCCACTGTATAAGCGCCCATCAACTGTTCATGCACTTACTTACAGTGCAAGATCCCATTCAATGATCCCGCCACATATATCATCGACCCTCAGATCTCTTACCGTACAGCGCATCGCCTAATGTACCGCTGCATCATGTTCTAACGATTTCGTTTAATAACTAAAATCGAATCTTCTTTAAAAAACTCTTTCTCTTTCTAAGTTACTTAATCACTCAAATTAGAGAAAACTGCTTACTATTTAGTTTTACGACGATGAGTGCTTTTATATCGCCGAAAGAATGTGTGAGTATCGTACGATATAGCAGGAAAATCAATTACTAATTTATTTATATCGCGGATTCTAAGATTTGTGCGGTTAGGCTGCAATATGATGCAAACTGATGATTTATTATTGTCAAAAGACAGCAACGTATCTCTGTGGTATTACAGCAAATGCTTCTATACAGTAGAGTAAAATTTAACAGGATGTTAGCACTTCAGACCTGCTACATCCATACTAAACATTTAATAGTACGAGTACAGTTCTCTAAGATCGCTAAAGCTTGCAAATGAGGTAGTTTCTTTCTACGGCTAAAGATCAAACTGTTTAAGTAAAGCAATACTAACCACTACTACCACCGGCTCAGAGAACTACTGGTCAGATGCGGCTTCGATTTAGCCCAAAAGATAGTTTATTGAAGTATTCTTCAAATGTTATGGTACTCTGAAGTTGTTGTTCCCTATCTGGATGTAATTAAGAGTGATACAAGCCTTACACATGCAAGAAACGCATGCAATATACTACACCGCTAAGTATGTAGCAAAAGCTGAAGAGATGACCACACAAAATTCTGTAGTGTTTCAACCCAAAGCTACACACATAAAACAAATAAGAAATGGAGCAACCGTGTCACCTCACAACTTCACGATTAATATATTTAATAATGCTATTAGTCAATGTTGATGCCCCAGTTAAAACCATCAAATGATGAAAAATAAAGTACAAAAGTGAAAAACTCCAGAAATGACAGCTTTCAACGACTTCAACGAACAAATTGAAGAACAGAAAAAGTCCTGATGGATATGATTACCCCATCTTCGTAGTCCTGGTCAAGCCAACTACCTAGTAGACAAATAGGAAACCATCCTCGCCAAACACTTCTGCTCAGTTTTGGATATTACTTTTGACAACGATTCGTGTAAAGGGCAAGCAAACCTAAAACGAATAGGAACAAAATCAGGGCAACATGCTTGGATAAAGTTACTAAAACTACTTTTCCGAAATTTCTTGGAAGTATACATCGCTGTCCAATAAAAACTAATTAAAAGCATTTTCCAACACAACAAAGATACCATAATTATTCTGTTTCGTGCCTCATGAATTTAGCCAACCATCAATTCTATCAATTGTTGAAATCATCGTTTTCTATGTGAAGAAAAACGCCTTTTAAATTTGTTATCAAGAAAGCACTCTAGAGGGGTCAGTTTTGGCAACTACTATACAGGGTGTCCGCGATGTACAAAGCATCCTTTTAAGGGATGATAGCTACAACGATTTAGAAACAAAAACATATAATACACCTTGGGTCTATCTGTAAGCGTAAACGAGAAAAAAAATTATTTCTAAAAAACCTTATTTGGTTAAACTGTATAAGAAAACTCATCCATATTGCTTCTTAAATAACCAAAAAACCATATCAAAAATTTAGGGTTGAAAATAACTGAAAACAACCATGGAAACGAATTATTTCATACTTTGAAATTGAAGCGTGGTGTCATTTGTCTTTCACCATACTGTACCCGTATGCAGTTAGAAGCGCAGATGCATGCCAAGCATCATCTGTTTATACGACCTTGAACTTGTATCGTACGAAGTCAATGGCCATATGTTTTAAAATAAAGGTACCTTTGCGGTTTTTTTAATAATGTTATGACAATAAAATCGATGATATGTTGAAGTTAGAGTGAAAAGGGCGTATTTAATAGCAGCCTCCGATCGGTAAATGAAAATTTAAGTTGAGGGAAAGTCGCATTGAATGAAATCAATGTAATTACTGCAATTATCTTATGGCGCTTTAAGCTCTTTCGTAAAGGCTACTACAAAATTGAATTCTTTTCTTTTATTTGTGATAAATTGGTGGTCCTAAAAAGGACTTTTTTGAGAGACAGGAGAGAATGTATTACAGGAAAGGCTCGATGTGTTGCCCATTTTCAAGAACACACGCCTGTAATCGTCGTAAATCTTGCACTAATCAGCTGCCGGTGTACACTATGCGTCGAAGTTTGTGACATGAGAAATATTTTTTTCTCGTTTACGCTTACAGATAGACCCATGGTGTATTATATGTTTTTGTTTCTAAATCGTTGTAGCTATCATCCCTTAAAAGCATGCTTTGTATTTTGCGGACACCCTGTATTAGTATGTGTAACTGTATTTACTGCAGCCAGATCAGCTATCTCACCTTTAGCCCCACACTGACACTACTACTGACATTACTACCATTCCAATGAGTGATATCGTAGAAATATAATCCTTGAAGTAAGTGTACAGTATGTTTCTACAATCCCGTATGCTACTTCCGTTAGAGTACTAAAGCGTAACTTATCAGTTATAGAAAATTTCATACTTGCAGTGCGTTTCAAACCATCAATGGACAAAATTTAACAATAAAGCTGATAAGCTTATCAAAAAAACCAAATTTTCCAAAATTTATTGGACCTATCTATGTATGTATCTGTTGTAGTCTGCAAAAGAGCCGCCCAAAACATGCAATTAATAAGTGGAAAGTCAACACAAAGGCCACCCATTGGCAGAACACGTCAAGAGAAGCAGGCGAAGGCACTTTTATTAGGATCACCTAAATTGCCAAAGATGATGATAACTTCCAGGAAAAGAGACCTTCGACTGCTGGCAGGATTTTTAGCAGTGTATGCGGTTCTGAAATACCATCTATCCAAGCTCGGGAAAGATCTAGAGGCAACACTACCCAAATTAATTTTAAGGTTGATTAAAACCCTCCAATTAGTCTCCCAGAGAAGCAATGTTACAATAGAACTGTGCAACTCACCGTTGACTAAACGCAGCAGTGCCACGGTCCTCAAATCTTATTCTTATGCTTGTATGTTATCCGTTTGGTCTGCACAAAACGCTCTCTCAGAATCTTTGCCACCTAACCCAATAATATAATCTGGAATTTTCCCATTTACGACTAATAAGCTGTGATGGTTTTATTATAGTATTTGATGCCACTTTAATTTATTAGTAGAATTAAACTAAGTAGTCTTCTTGCTCTATATGTGTAGATACTCTCTTAGAATTGAATGCTTGAGCTTAATTACGTATATTAAATCAACTGTGAGGACTGGATTCTCAACTCGCGGAAGCATTAGAGATTATAATACAACCATCTAACATGTATATATGAATATTCTGACGAAAGTAAAACTAAAATCCAATAACTATACCTACAACTTTGTTCATTCTTCTATCATACTCGTTTATCATATTTTATATATAACTGAATTGCCAGACGTACTTTAGAGAATGCTCCAGCTTTCGCTGTGCTATTACGTGATAATCACTTTCATATTTCTGTTGAAAATTATCATTATTTTAATAAACATTCTTCTACAATTTACATCTCACTAATTGATAATATCATCATCGGAGGTCTTTTATTAATATTACACAGAAATCCGCATAGTAACGTAAAGTAAAAGCTGTCATCGTAACTGTTACTGAAAAAATTGAACTTTACAGCCTATATTATCGTGGAACATAAATTATATACGTACGGTTAGTTCCTGGATGTTTTAGCCGAGTATACCATAAATATAAAGAGTCATATATATATGGGTTATCATTTCAACGCTTCGTAATTTCTCTTCGGCTCGAAACTAGTTCATGTAAAGGTAGATCGTTTGTTGAAGTTCTGCCCACGACTAAAAATTTCCGTTATTCTGTTATTTTCATTGTAACGCTCTTAAGATTTACTGCTACAGCTTGTAAATATAAATTTATGACGAGAAATACAATGCTGTCAAATTAAGAGCAACATCTGCGGATATATCGGCCAAAATTTTGATATATATGTGCGATCATTATGGTTCTAAAACCTTACCTGGAATCCCATCAAGCTCTTTGGAATTTGATCTAGGTGAAAGAACGTATATCTTACATAAATAAAGCTAGAAAGTAGAACGAAGGCTTTCAAAAACTAACCAACACATATGCTGTGCCCACATCTTAATAATGAGCTACCTCTTGAACTATTACCTATGTTATTTAGATCTAATTTCGATTATTTCGACCATCCAAACCACAACCTTTTTCTATTCTGTGTCCAGTGCATAAACATCTAGTCTTTTATTTTGAACACATACACAATCAAGATATGGAATATACTATAACTAATGTACTATACTATAATTAATGTATGACTAATATTTTAAATGCTTTAATTTATGTTCTCTGCTTTACCACAGTTCCCATATTTTATGTTTGTTTCACCAGTCTTTGTTGTCAGCCATTGTTTCGTAGTTTGTTCTCTACTAGTTCTAGAGTACCTGCCCAAGCAAATAATTAAACTACTAGGTTTGTTAAATGAATTTGACTGCAAGATATGAAAAAACTGCGCACACAATGAGTGCTAAGTTTTTTTAGAGTAGGCAGTTGACGTGAAACATTTTGATGACGTCGACAAAGATCTTGTAACCAACGAAACTTTGTGTCTTTAGACCATAACCAACAATTATAATTTAAAGAAAGGTATTCTCTGTTATAGTGGCTTATCCAAAATTAATGATGACCCCTAAGATTTTGTTACAATTTAATGATAACTTTAACATCTAGCTACTGGTACCATCATCATCCATTACCGTTCCAGATTGGCAGTATAGCACCCTAGCAACTCAAATTTTTTCATGTCCATTGTTTTGGCGCTAAAGATGAAACCCATTCCATCATAGTGATCTGCTATGGAAATATGAAGAAAGCTTTTTATGTTGACTACCTTTGAAAGGTACTTGGGCTTCCTATAAGACAAAAATGGCAGAGAGATGTTTTGAAATTTATTTGAAGACTTCCATCTGTTTTTAAAACTCAGAAGTAATCTGCAACAAAGAAGGAAACTACACTGCTTATACGTTTAAATAAATTAATTTAAGCAGGCTAATTTGCAGAGTTTATACTTGGCAACTAGGTATCTTCTAATTATTATATTTTACACTCTCTTATTACACATATCTTAAATTGTTCTTTTAAGTTTATTACCTGATTTTGCACACCAGATTTATTTCCCCGCCAACATCAGTAGCAGTTCGTGTTGGTAAACTTGCCCATTTTGTTTTCCGTTCAATCCCAAAAACTAATACATTTATTCTATATTGCGTAGCATATAGTTTTTAACTCCCACTTACACATATTCACCACCATATAATCGAACATATTTTTCAGGACAGCTTGCAGTAGAATATTGTCTTATACAGGAGTGGATTTATTATATAAAGCCTTTCTAGTTTATGTAAGGTACACATAACACTACTTCGTGAATATGCTCTTTACTCCATAGGCATCACCTGAAGATAAGAACAAAACGGTTCAACTTAAGAAAACGACAATATCTTCGCACGTAGGAGTGCATGGGAAAGCTTAGAGTCAGCGAGCACTTCTGAAATAATCTTAATTCATTTACCTCGAGCAACTGACCTTTAAAACATAAAAATTGAAAACGATCACAATGACCTCTTCTTTGAACGTACTTACGTTGCATTTGAAGAAACGAGTTTTATACACAGTGAGTAAGCGTATGAACGTGCCACCACGCCTGTATAGTAATTTTATTGTCGTATACTTATATAGTCATAAACTTATCGGACGAAGTATATCGCTACTCTATAAATACATACGTTCAATCAATTAAGGAGACCAGTATTTGGGTTATATGTGCGCGTTCGACAATTACATATTCATATTTTTTTATCGCGCACTCACAATCTTCAGTATCTCGATTTAAGTATAGCTCGTTTCTTGGACTTCCTTTTATAGAAATCTTATATTCACTACTGATTTTAGTAATTGTTTATGTACAGGAGCACGAAGTGCAAATAAGAGGCGTACCACAAGAATCTTACTACGATTTTTCCATCGTATCAAATGCTTTACATTTATAAATATTAGCTATTCATTAAAATTTTCCACATATCGTTTAGGATTATTTCCATCTTTATCTAACACCACGCACATGACTACAGACTTTACTTTTCTCATATGCTATCATTAAGATTCTAAAAGCTCTTGTTAAAATAATCACCAGATCGATGGCAATATAGCGTATTTTATTTGTAGTACTTACATAAGAGCTTCTATACATTCAAAAAGCATTTCAGCACAGAATCATATGAAGATTTTCAAGGAAAAGGAACAGGTGAAACGCGAAAACACAACAGTAAAACCCTAAAAATGCAGCCGCTACAATTTTGCAAAATATGTTGTTTCAGCCCCTCGTATCTGATATGGTGTTTTGTTACATTATCTGGTCGTGAATAATGTAGCTATCTAGTTGTTAATTGTATTCCATCTCTGAAAAGTAATTGGACTCACACTGATCCAATTGAGAGATTGCCACAGCTGATTATCTATAGGTATGTGGTATAGACAACTGATATAACTTATTTGAGATATTTGCAAAAATAATACTATTCAATATACACATGTATGTTTGGGCATCTGATGAAATTTGTAAAAAATTGTATCTATTATTAAAAAAAAAGTGTATAATACCACTTGACGACCAGAACATGAATAAGACACCTCCTTAAGGCTCGTCATCATGTCTGCGTGACGCAGCAGCTACAGAAATCCTAAATTTCTTCTAGTTTTCTGTAATCCTGTTAGTTTGCCAAATCATTTGTCATTTAAAGCCATATAAGACACATGTACAACATCCGCGAATGGCCCGCGCTTGCTAAGATGCTCTTTATTGATAATTTTCATTTTCCAACATTAAACTAAGAGCATTTTCTATTGTCTTGTCTGCCTAACCCGTAAAACCGAGCTTGGTGTCCAGCTTCACCTCCAAGAACTTTATAACTCTGCTTGGCGTTACTTTCGAGCTATGGACGCTAAAACACCTGTCTTACTATCCTCTTGATCGTAAAAATAATTCCTTCTGTTTGGCTGTAGTTACTTCTCTTCTAACCACCTTGTACCACTATCTTGGTAGCGCAATATTTATTAGATTCACCAGTTTTCCGTCCGTTCCCTCGCCAAATTCTATTCTTACTTTCAACAATTATAACTTCTTTAAGGTCTAATTATTGTATTGTATTTGGCGGGCAGTTCATAACTTTCTTCGCTTGTGTTCGTTCGGGTGTTTTCCTCCATAGAGATGCCGTTTCTTTTGCTTCCCATTGAAGTTTCTTCTTAAGCTGGTCCTTTAACTCGCTAAAGAAGGGTTCGGATCCAACAAAATGCATGCCCACGGATTGCCTTTCAGTTTTATCCGCCATGTTTTTCCCCTTTTCTTATTGCCTGTTCCATCACATTCATTCTACATTCTCAGACCAATTTAGTCTCAAAGTTGTCACTAGCTACAGCTTTCAGAACGGCCTGACTATGCAGCCCGGTAAATACATATCTAGAAGTTTGCGGCCGTCAGGTTTTCGCGGACACAAAGATCTATGACTTGCATCTTGAAAAATTGTTGGAGATGCTCCTAGGAATAGAGAGGTTGATTTTCAGTCCATGAATGCCAGCCCATAGCTCTCTCTGTTGATTTTCCATCCGTCTGTATACCCGACACGGAATCCGTTTTCAAAATTGGGTCCAATCAGAGCTCCATTGCTCGCACGGCTGAATTGGTCACTGCAATTTGACAGTCATACTTTCCAGTGGCTTATTTAAGGGTTGAACTCTGTCTCGACGGTCACCTAGCATCCTTCAGTCTACTATGGCCACCATACTGGGCTGGCATAAATAACCATGGGTCTTACAACTGTCTGATATAAGCAGTGTATCATTTTTGGTTTAAGTTCTTCCAAAGGGTCTGTGACACATGCCATGTCTAATTATAATTTATCTGGTGTGCTGGTGCCAATATATTTTTCCTGCACAAGTTTTATTAAAATTTGCATCTATTATTAAGGAAAGAACTGTACTTTTCACTGGATATAGAGTCTGGTCCTTATAAGTTATTTAATTAGACCGGCTTGTTCAATTTCAAATAACGCAAATCATACTTATGTTCCACCGGTAAAAACGATATAAGTTCCAAATACAGGTGCGAGCAGAGGCTCAGAATATTACGGTTCTTGCCATTTAGTTGGTGTGTTAATATATGTAATTTCAGGTAAAATTCTTAGAGCGCTTAGACTTTAATAATGGTTTTCTCTACGTTCTCACCATTTCAGAAATATATTCAAACTGGAAAACAATTACATTTGCGCATAACATAGCATTATTTAGTTTTATTCTTTCATGGTAGTTAATATAAGATACTAATAAATCTCCTTATCGCTGACTTATAGATATACCGTCCCTACGTGAGTACAACTATGTCAAATTTACAACCAAAAATTGTAGTCTTTAAAAGCCATTCATTTTCAACCCGGACTAATTTGGCTGGCGTAACTCCCGAATATAATTTGCAGAAAAAATTGTGGTCGCGTGCAAGATTCTATATCTAAAGCTGTCAATGTCTTATAGTTAAAGCAGAAAATCGGAAAAAAATTATATTTTGTTTTTCATAGATGGTAGCCGTTGATTGTATAAAAATATTATCAAAATATGACAGCCTTTAGTAACAAAGTAAGGCAGAATACAACTAAAAAGGTTAATTAAGATTTTGCCTTCCTGATTGGCAAATTGAATTCCTCTAACGTTTCGATATCATCTACACACTTTTAACTAATGAAGAACTAGACCAGTTACAATAGTAAAATATAAAGGATTAATCAGAATTTCTATTTTAATTCAAATAATTTATATAATGTACATAACATTACACTACCATGACACTGTCACAACCCAGAAATCCTCATCAAAAGTACTCCGACCATGGAAGTCTTCGATATTGTTTACGAAAATAGATTGTTACGTTTCTAATATGTAATACAAAACTATTTATTTCTTTCTAATCCTAACGCGTTGGCACACATTTGGCTATTATAATAATAATAATAATAATAATAATAATTATTATTATTATTATTATTATTATTATTATTATTATTATTATTAT
>ML219219.1:40369-81092 GCA_004785975.1 Popillia japonica
TATTATTATTATTATTATTATTATTATTATTATTATTATTATTATTAGTAATAAAATCATAAAATTAACTAGAAATGAACACAATAAAACTGAAGTAACAAATAGAAGTTTCTAGTGGACGCTGTTTGTATTCGCTAGTTCGATAAACGCTAAGTCGGCTCTTATTGCTTTCAACGATTTTTTGGAAGCCCGGTACGTTGACTCTACGTCCTTAATTTTCACATCCTTGTACTCGACGCACTGTCACGGGTAGAGTTTCTACTCCAATTATAAAAAGGTTGATGTAGAGAAGCAGCAGCGCCTGCTGGCGATGGTGATACCAACACGGAGCGAAAATTACTAAAACCAAACGAACGGAAAAAAACAAACAAAACAAAATCGTGTCGTTCCTCGCGTCGGAAACAAAGAACGTACGAGCGTACGAAGAAGCGGGTATATGCACACTTAAATATAACAATGATGGGACGAAATGAGCGTTTTCTAAGTGCATTGTCCGAATGGAGAAAGGTCGTGACAGTGAAATCCTAAGGTCAGTGTCCGCCAGGGCAACACATCATGAAAGTAGACAGTCACTTTTCTGAATTTCGAATCTAGGACATCATCCTACTTACACGAGACGGAATTAGGTTATGTATTTTTATAACCATCCGAGAGTGTAATCGTAGCAAGGTTTACGAGTTCTGCGCCAAGCGGCTCCGCTAAGTAAGCGTCTTTCTATCTCGTGAATATCTGATGTGAGCAGCGTGCGAGTGTATGTTTGTGTATGGGTTCAAGGGTGAAAATCTTGGTCGCGACGGAAAGAGTTCTTTTTTTAAATAACAACGGTTCCGATGCAAACATGCAATAGAAAGTATAAGCGATCGTAAGACGCTATTTGCACAAAATAGGTTAACGTTTAAATACACCAAAGGTGTCATTTCCTCTACCTTAATTCGATTAATAAGCGTTACTAGTTGAGCGACCTCAGTAGAATGGCGATCAACCAGAGGTGGCTAGCACGGGCGGGTCACATAGGTAATGCCGTTGTAATAAATATAAATACAGATTAACATTTCGTCAGTGATTTTTGTAAGAATTTGTTTCTGCTAGATTTAAAAATATTTCAATCATATTTTGCATATAACAACGAAGTCTATAGATAGATACTCTTTAGAGTTATTTAGCCAGATGTAGGAATTCGTTTCATACAAGTTCTATCTAATGTAACATAGCGTTTGGGCTTATCTTTAAAGCGCATGAAACTAACTATTAATTCAATTGCTACGAAGCCAAATTTCGTTTGTCGGTTAGTAATAATTTTGACCTGAAAAACCACAACAACCCACTCCACATAATGATAACGTTAACTTCAACTGCCGTTACAATGCAGACTAATTAGAACCGCCTTGAACTAAGGGTACCTTCACAATTTGTACAGCATCTTTTCGAATGTAAAGTCTAGACTTCCTTAGATAGATTTGATTTAGACAATTAACCCACGAGTTCTCAAAGCAACACTAATCACATGAATGTAAGTTTGCCTCGTTTGGTGAATCCATAATTGAAACTTCAAATGATATTTGTGTTTTTTGCCAACGCCACAGAAAGTGATCCTAAGGCAGTTGTAATAGCAACTTTAACAGATTTTAGTCCCGAAATTGCAAACCAAAAATTTTAGTTTGGTTCTATAAAACTCTTAAGTCAATATCACAGAAATATACATACACACAGCAATGTAGTCTGATATCAATTGAACCTAATTAGTTACAGTTAGACAGTAATTGCAGTGTCAGACAACCTGTAATTATACAAAGCAAATTTTCACATTTGATTAATTAAGCTAAAAGTTGCACATGGACTTAGTATAATCGTCGAAATTGAAATACCGTTTGTAAAAGTCAATTATCATCAATTATCACTTAATTGTGTTTGGTTTTTTACTAAAAACTAGAATCTAGCTTTAAGTGTTTGGAATGTTTGATGATAAATTTTCTCGAGCTAGCATCTGTTCTACTGTTTATCAAATTCAACTTATTAGCAAACATGCAATGATTTTTACTGGAAATGTATGGTACTCATAATTAGTATTTTTCTCGAGATGCCAAGGCTAGATACATTATTTTAAAGAATGAACGAATGATATCGTAGTATCCATATCAGAAATACATAAATCTTATAATTCACCGTCTAAACATTACAATGACATCATGTAACCAGGGCTTAAGATATATTTTTGAATATACATATGTATGTACTCTTTCTAGTTAAGATTCTCAGCCAGTGCTAAACCAAGAAATTGAAGGACTTAAAGGATGGAAATGTTCACGTTGCAAGTCCATCGAAGTGTCGATGCTGCCGTGAAGATTGGAGGTTGATACAAATACGATATGAAAGTGCAAAGGAATCTCTAGCGCCGACGAATATAGGTTACAGCACACATTCTCGGTCAATAACATCGGCAAAAATTATCTTAAACAAGCTACAAGAGATTTCTCCCAGATTTATAAATAGTAAGTAGTTTATCTGAAAATTTATGATGRAAAAGTGATTGAGAGAGAGATGAGAAAATACAGGAAGAGGATAAAAGGAGAGAAATTAACAACGGAAAAAACAGCGATACGTCTATAAGTGTATCTAAATGATGACTCCGTGATTTCGATTTTGTGCTATTTACTTGAGATAGGTAATTAAAATAATTGTCTCCAATTTCAATTATTTTGTTTTTTTTTAGATGAAAGTTTAATGCGAATTTGCATGGAAATGTATTTGTGCACTTTCTTCGTGGGAAATACAATGACACATATTTCTAGGAAGTATAGCCTATGAAAAACAAATATATGAACTTGTTTAATTAATTTAAAAGAAAATACTGTTAATCTCTATTGTCGTCTTGTAGTACTACGTAATTGGTTAGTTTATACGACTATTAATTTTTACGACTAGTTCTTACCAAAAAAATGTTGTGAAGTTTAGTTTGACACACGCAGTGTTGGCAACTCAAACTTTTTGATGTTTACGCGCTATGCGTCCACACAATGACAATTTAGTTGTTCAAACCGCATATAATTTGTAAAAGTCACGCAGTAGAACAAAATTTTCTCGAAAAATGGCACAAAAAATAATACTGAAAAGTACTACAAAACACTCATCTCCAAAATTCCTTATCAGCAACGGCTAATTAAGCAAAACGGTAAACTTCTACTTTAGGACTAGAATCTCAGAGAGCGATACTCTCACCATTACTAGTATCACAAGTTTTAGACAAAATCCCAAATGAGATATAAAGATACCTCAAAAGATAAACTTAGTAATCATTAGAAAGTCCAAACCTAACGGTATTGTCTACTGTATGCATCAATAATCTTCCAATGTAATCTACTATACTACACAAAATAGTTATGTATAGGTTTCATTTGCAAGAAATACGGAAGCTAGCCCTGATGGCGCCTGGATTAGGAGAGACGCCGTTTGATGTCTTTAGTCAAGTAAAATATTTGGTTGTTTTCTCAAATCAGGATCTTAGCTAGAATACTCACCCCAAAAAGGAATTGTAGAGACTCACACGAGCTAGATATTTATCTTCGTTCTTTGCACTTATAGATGAAAAAGGACACAGGAATGAAAAATGTGCCCTAGTAACCTGGCTACAATGTGTGCCAGTGTAGAAAATGTTCCAAGATGTCTGAAACGAAGCTGCCACGGCATACGCATATTCCTTTCTCATACAATCAACACTACGTACCTAATCAATTCGGATTCAAAATTAATAAAGACAAAACGCAAAAAATCACGTGTATCACCAAAAGCAATGATCTTAGCGCGAAATTCTTAAATACAGCTATTCAAACTGACCTAAAATGGAGTGAACTATATCGACAGAAGGAGTTGGCATCATCGCGGGAGTACTACCAATTGAACTTCTAGTTGAGGAAAGAAGAGCGAAATGCCTTGGAGTGGGGAAAACTGCCGCTAGAGAAACACTCTACGAAAGAGGCTGATTCCAGGAGTCGAAAAATGGGTTGAAAGGCCAGACTACTACCTTCCGTAAATATCTGCATGATAGGCAAAGAGCCAATTCCGACCTGTGTGATTACTGTGGAGCCACGGATGATGTGGAACACACACTCTTTATTTGCCCTAGGTGGGAGTACGCACGAGAAGTATATACCTGGGAGTTGGGAGAAGGTTTCAATGAGACAACGATGATACGAAACTCAATGGCATCAGAAGAGCAATGGTACCTGGCGTGTAGAACAATACGATCGATCATACAGACCAAAGAACAAGAACCAAGATAGAAGGGCCGTGCCACACTGATGAAATGCGAGAGCGAGTTCTGATGCGGAAAAACGATAATACCGAAGTGGGGAAAGGTTTTTAGTGAGTAAGAATCTGACACAAGCCATGATGTGGTAGTCTGATGTAAGATATCCAGGACTACCTCACATGGAGTTATTTTATAGAAAAATTAGACTAATTTCGCTTACAATGATAAAAAACAAAACAGAGAGTGCGCTAAAAAGAAGAAAAACTACAGTAACCTCCTCGAATTTTATTGCATGTTACTGTCCCTTTAATGTAAACTATTTAGAAATAGTGGAGCTAATTTAACAAAGTATTAATTAATAATTAACTAACTAAAATGATAATATCGAAGGCTTCCACGTCCCGAGTCTCTATTATGAGGGTTAAAAAGGGGTACAAAAAATGCACAAGATATACAATAAAAAAACTTTTTTTGCCACGGTAGCCCCCAGACACCCCTTGCTCCTGAAGAAGCCACTTACATTAGTAGAAAAACGTTTTTTTTTTATTATTGTATATCTTGTGCATTTTTTTGTACTGTATATGTTTTATAAACCAACGCCCGGAAACCGTCTTAACAACTAAAATAATAGTAATAAAGACGTTGAATCTTTCATTGGTAATAACTGCAGAAGGATAATCATTGTACCTATAACAAACACCATCATTTTTTGTCTTTAATAGCTGGTAACATTTGTCAACTTTTCCTAAAGATTGTCACTATTTAAAATCATTTTAACATCGTTACAAATAACAATTATCCAAAATCTTAAAAGTTAAAGGCAAACTCTACTAACACACATCGCTCTAATCTTAACATTAATCTCGGCGATAAAAATTCTCCAGAAGCAGTTAACGCATACAAACAAGTAGAAGTATTTTGCACCTATAAATATTAATTACATTTGATGGCATTTAATTAAGAAGCAGTGAAATTTTATAGTAAACTTATCTATTTCGAAGCAAATTAAATCGAGAAAATCACCACAAACATCAAGATAACTTTACAAGAACAACTACGATGACAAATACATAATGCAGGTAAAATATTTTTCCTAAGTAGACTGATTGATGAGTTCTCTGCCCTATACATAATTTGCATATATTACCCAGATGATGATCCTCTAACTAAAAATAGCCGATGGAACTCAAGAATAAATAAAATATGTTTATCATGTATAGGATAAGGTTAACATATAAAAACATAGCGTAATTAACCGCACACCCACTCACACAGGCATGTAACAATTTGTATGTATTATACTGGGTAAACATATTCGCTTCAACACACTCTAATTTATGAAAATAAAGACACTAAATCCCCAAAAATTCTTAATTGTCTAAAAATTAATCCCAATTATTCAAACAACCAAACATAAATCTTAGCCTTAAACTGACAAGTATTAACGAAATGTTATTGTTTTATCGTGTCCTTTAAATTGCAGAGAAAACTAATTACAACTGATAAAAAGATATTCGCATTGCTTTGTTTCTTGTTCTCAAAATGAACAGAATTTCCAATTGTGGTCGCCAACACTGCTCCTTCTAGTAGCTTTATTGGTAACCGTCACACATTGAGATAAACTTATACAGTGCAAGGACAATGATACAATTTTAGCCAGATTACATCCATGAACATGTGTAGGTGTGCGGTTATATTAGTGCCACAACATTTTTCTTTCTTCTGACTCAATATAGTCGAGAACTTCTTATACTATATGATATATATCTAAATAAGTAAGATCCAATAAATCGATTATTGATGTAGAATTGGCCTCATTCGTCCACAAAATAGCATAAGGAACATCAATTTTTCTTGCATTTGTCCTTTTTTGATATATTTGTACAAAAATAATCTAAAAATTAAAAATTAGTAGTCTTTCAGTATGAATAAAGAATTTGTGGGGCTTTGTAAATTTATTCTTGGACAGTCAAGTAATATTAAATTTAGCAATCAATTTGCCAATCCTTGACTGTTCCTAGCTGCTCCTAGTCTTGCATTAAAATGTCAACAACAATTTCAATTTGCTCTTGAGTGATATCCTCCATACCACAGGGACATAAATCTTGTCATCAATAAATGCTTTTTGAGAAGAATCGATGCCCATTGAATGATGTTACTAACAATAAGATGGATCTTAGTACTTTAAGAATCATTTTAGTACACAAATATTGTAAACTCCTTTTGGAGTATCTGGTTCTAATAACTTCAATGCCAACCATATGTACACAGTAGGGATCCCAAATCATTCAATACTAGTTCTGTTAGTAATTTTTATGAAAACTATTAAACCAATGGAAAGAAGAGAATAGTTTATTTTACTAACTTGTTCGAGTTATATGTGATCGAGTTGACAGTAAGGAACATCGATTTTCACCATCCATACTTGTACTACAAGTAACTATTGACAATGTGTTCTTACCATTCCTTCCTTTGTAACACTTTTAATATTCGAATTTTTGATTTCTTCGCAATCAATCAGACTAATAACTTTGATTTTGTTACAACCATTTTGAACTAAAAAAAAATTCTCGTAGTACAGTTCGCAGGTGGAACACTTTTGCGAAGTGATAAAATGCTGCTGGTAGTATATCTATCAATAAATACCCATTAATACTTATTGTCATAAAGTTCTGTATAATTACGTAAATGTTCATAGGAATTCAATTTATATATTGGTGCAAGTTAAACCCATACTATAATCTCTAATAACCACCTGCAGTATCATCTAGAAGCAGATATTTCTCAAGATTTATTTCTTTGTATAATACTACACGTCTTCTTTGTTCCAGAGGGTAAATTTAATATTACCAGTAGGAATTAAGAAGCCATAATACTAGTTACGACAGTGCAATACACTAAAACAAACTCATTTGCATTAGAATGCACGGCAGTGTGAGATTACCGGAGTACTGTACTCTTTATGGACAGAACTTATATGTGGTATTTGTGCAAGATCCAGTCACTCCGGTCAATAACGTTCAAACAAACAACTAAAACTGATGCAAATCTTTATGGGACACACGCGATACTAATAAAACAATAAACAAAGAATCGCAAATCCCTGGAGTTAACAAGCACGGACTAATTTTTATATTACGATCGCAGTAAACTGTACCATTTTTGTTAAGAAAATCTTTATGAATTATAGAATCGGTCATTATATTATAATAAAACCAAAAATATATTACAATAAACTAATAAGAAACGAAAGCGAACCGTTTATGTCTAAACGTGAGAATTATACATATAATACACCCTACATACTTATATATGTATATGAAACTAACTAATATAGCTAATCCAAATCACTTTGAGTAGTAACTATGTGTGATTTATGCTTATATAAACGACATAACAAGAGAACAATAGCCTCTACCTACACAGACCGTCTAAAAAACATTAATTTATATTGTTTTCAAATTAAAATATTCATACTCGAAATTTATGTAAATTATGTTCGCTTTTTGCAGACTTTAGTACATTTTGATACAAGCAGGTAATAAATTAATAAAACCGTTTACAATTCCTCAACAAAATTCCATGTTCCAAGCATATGACAAAAATATATCAGGTCCCGGATACATTCAAACCCGTTTTGAAATGTAATATAAAAATATATTTTCAAAATTTCCAAAATGATACAGACTTACAATGATGGCTCGAATACAATACATCTTCATTCCCAAACGTATTTTACTTTACTGACAAGAGAAGATGTAATAAGGTCGTAAAGTATAGTAAAGCAAAATTTGCTTACTTTTTCAGTTTATAATCTCAATTTTCAACTATCTATTAGGTTCTTTTCTTTAAGTTACTCTTCACTAACACATCTAGTGAACTATAGTGTAACTATAATAATAACAGTTTTCAAATCTGTTATATAAATTACCTTCAGAAAAAAAAGATAATTACCGGGTTTCTTTACAACAAATTTGTCATAAAATTAGCAAAGTTCGCACGTAATAAGCAATACGGGAATATATTTTCGTAATGTACAACCAGCTTCCCATCTGACAGCTTAAATGAAATAGAAAGTAATATTCTGGCTTGGACTCGTATATGTTAGATGGCAGAATGATGTGTGGCGGACTTAACTGCCTCTATAATAAACGCACTTCGTTAACAAAAACTGGTTTTATTTTGCAATACATACGTGCACGATTTTTCCTTTAATGTACGTCTGATAGGCAGTTTACATTTATAACGAGGTACGTACAATTCTTATTTTAGTTGATTTCGTAAAGTGACGAGCAACTATAAAACACACATACAACGACAAACAAAAGTATTGGAACAATTTGGTACCAAATAATTATCTACTAACGAACATGGTTAATGGATGTCAATATAGTATCTATAGGTGTCCCAATAAGAACGCACAATTTCAAGGCTCGTCGATTTCCTACCGGTCGGTTAGCAACTCGCGCTTTTTCTTAGATGTGAACTGGACATATTTCAGTTAGTGAAAATGAGTCATCTGCCTGGCCTAGCGAACAACCCGTTGTCATTGTCACAACTTACTTCAAGAACAGTGAAAGCTCCTTAGAAACACTTCGAAGATGCACGCAATTTACGGTCGACGAACGTACCAGATTCATCGACATTTCGTTGAGTAATTCGAAAATTTCAAGAAAGTGGTTCAGTTACTGATATAAAGACATGAAGAAGAAATCGTACCGGCTGATTTGTTGAAGATACTACTACGTGAAAGTATTGTCCTAAATGCCCGAACTTCGATTCTCCGTCGTTCACAGCAACTGAATACTTCTAAGAGTACCATGCAACTAATTCTGGCCGTGGAGCTCCATCTGCACCTCTACAGGGTCCAACTGACGCAACAGATGTGAATTTGCTGATTGGACGTTGGAAAAACTAAATCTCGATGAGGTCTTGTCAATAAGCACAACTGTCGGATTCGGGGCGACGAGAATCCTCTCCTAATAGTTCAACAGCTGATACATCTACAGCGACCAAATGTATGGTGTGGCTCTTGGGAAGATGGTGTGGGTCTACATTTTTCAAAATCCCGCAAATAATGCAGTTACGATGAATTGCGAACGTTATAGGAATATGTTACATAAGTATCTTTGGTCCGAAATGGAAATCCTAGACACTCAAAATAAGTGGTTCCAAGAAGTTGACGCCACTTGCCATACGACATCACACCGTGTAATTTCTTTCTCTGGGTTTAGCTGAAATCACGTGTTTACGCAAATTATCCGAGGATGATCCAGAATCAGATCAGGCGTGCCATTATGAAAATCGATCCAGAAATGTGCGTAATGTCATAAACAATTTTGTAGAACAATTAAGAGTTTGTTAACAAAGTTTGGGTGGACATTTGTCTCCTCTTTTCCAAGTGCAACGTATACTGATAAGTTCCACATAAAAATGTTTCAAATTTTCAAGTAACTAATGCAATTTATTCAAATTAAATTGTGCATTCTTATTGAGACAAAACATCTAGCTCTGCATAAATAAATTTTAAAATGTAGTATATACAATATTTATGGTAAAAATTATTTCATTGTATTTTTCTTATAATGCGTACTTAATTGCAGCAGGTTTTAAAGCCACGTTGTTTGTATGACTACCGCTGCACCTCAGATTGAGTAAGTTAGTGTATGGGAAAGTGTTGCATCTACTACACAAGCCGTTTAATTATATATTTACAATTGGATCCCATGGATTTCATTAACATTGTTGTATTGCTGTTGCAGCAATTAAATTAAAGATGTTGAATTAGAAGTTGCTGGACTGGCCCCTTCGCTGATATGTAAAATCGACAAATACCCGTAATCTGTCAATACCAATTTCAAACGTTTGAGGAAGCTTACAAGCCATGCATATAACGCCAAATGGTTACTACACCTCTAAGATCTTGTAGTACCTCTGTAGGAGAAACATCCCCAGTATGGTGGAATGAGGAAATAAAACAAGAAGTAACGTTGAAAAAGCAACAGTGGAAGAAATATCTTGTGAAAGGAACAACGACAACTACATCAAATACAAAGAGCCAAAGAGTTGGTGAAAAGGAAACAACAGAAGTCATGGGAGAACTTTGGAGAAAAAATAGAACGAGACATCACGGGTAATCAAAAGTTACTTTACAGAATATTGAAGACGCTAAGAAAAGGCAAACAAAGAAGAAATACCAGTAAAAGCAAGAAATGAAAATATATTAGAGGAAGAGATAGATATAATGAAGGGATAATAGAAGTACTGTGAGGAAATAGTCAATATCGAACAAAACGCCGCGGCAGAAGAACAAGAAGAAAACTAGGAATATGTATATAACGAGGAATATATTACAAATGATGAGATTACACCAGAAGTAATAACAGAAGCAATTAAGAAGTTAAAAAGGGGTAAAGCAGCCGGACATGGGGGAATAACAACGGAAATGGTACAAAACTACAAGACCTTGAAGCATGGTAAAATACCAAATGATTGGGAAATAGGCATCGTATTACCTTTGCATAAGAAACCAGACTTTAGCGAATGTAGGAACTACAAAGGAATAACAATGCTAAAAATATACGAAGGAATTGACCAACACCTAGAGGAACCGCAGAATGGTTTCACAAGAAGGAGAAGGACTCAAGCCACTATATTCATAATGAATCAATTAATAGAAAAGACCACGAATAATTCCGCATAATTATGTAACTTTCATAGACATTGAAAAAGCTATTGATAGCGTCCCAAGAAAGAAAGTATGTACTAGAAAGTATGGGATGGGTCCAGTGCTTTTCAACATAATCCTTGATGATGTTGTAAAGGAGATTAAATCAGCGACAAGAAAGCTGCAGGTGGGGTATAGGAACATGCATCGGGTAAAACTAGCAGAGAGTGCCTTCGCTGATGATGTAATAGTGCATACATACATATATGCAAAAATGACGAAGATCTACAAATAAACATGAATATCTGGAATACGACTTTAAAAAAGCAAAGTTTGAAAATAAGCATTGATAAAACTAAAGTGATGGTCATAGGTAAAAGGGCACCAAAAGTGAAAACTGAAATTGACGGAAGATGGATACAACAAATAGAGTAATTCCGATACCTAGGTGTAAATATACACAAAGACGGAAAAGAAGACGCAAAAGTAAATAACAGCTTGGAAAATAACAGAAAAACTTTATTCGATTAAAAAATTTATATGAAGTATTTGGTGACATTTTTAGCCGCTTCTCGGGCCCGATTCCTATCTGATATAGCCAATGTATGCACACAATTCCTACACCACAAATTACGAAGTTAAATAATTTCCTAACAAGCACATACTTCGTCTGGGTTTAGTTCATCATTTAATATAACATAGCCCGTCTAAGATAATATTTGATCTTGTTCTCATTTTAAGCAAGAGCACGTGGATATTTCTCTTTTTTCTTGCCCTGATAACAATATTCCATTAATCTACCTTGGCATTACGCACCAACCTCTTTACTTTTACCTTTAATAAAAAAATATAATATGACAGACAAATTACTAGTAATAAAACATGACAAAGAAATTTAATCTCAGACTGCAGTGTGCACAAACGCAAATTAGATATCAGTGAAACTCACAGATTCACCATTATTGCATTGCCATTGTTTTGCTTGTTTGTTTTTATGTTTTTATTCAGCATTTACCGAATATTACAGGCAAACCTCGTACTTCACTTGTACTTGGAAGAAAAATACATACTTAAAAGAGAACACTTTTCTGAAATACAGTTTCCTTCTGTTTGTCTCTTCATCACTTTAGAGCGAAATCAATTGACTTGTCAAAACTACTGCCAGATTCTTCGCAATTGGAAAGTCTAGCTGCACAGTGTAATACTTCAAAAAAGAACAAATTAATAAAGTTAGAAAGAGATACACACGCGTTAACAAAACAGAATGAATTCTATAACAATAGAATAGCTCTGTCAATCTCTACTGCACCTCTGACCAAAATAATGTCTTCGGTACCATCTCTATAACTGTAATGATTGCTGAACTCCACTATTTTTTATAGGATACGATAGCACCTTCGTATGTCACGATATATACAATGGAGTCATAGCTTTAGCTTACCTGTTACTTTTATTAGATGAATACGACATGTAGTCCTTGTAAATCTGACCTTCTGTAACATATCAATTATGTGTGTGTGCGCGCTTTCGAATTGCTTTGCGTACGTAATTTTTTAGTTCGCCAGCTTCCAGGAAATTACGATTCAATAACCTCTCCTAATGCAGCATTTCTTAGATTTTATGTAGATCAATTTCATCGTGCTCAACAGCGGAACCTGTTCAATTCTTTAACACATTTCTGTTGTGCGTGTGTATTACATAATTGTTAATAAATATGGAATACTATGTTAACTAGCAATTTTTATTTGTACGTATAAATAAATAATTTAATGCATATAAACATGCATATTTTATTAGTGCACTGCATTTTTTTGTTTCATTATGGATATTTATGCAGAATAGAAGGAAAAGGGGCTAAAAATAAAGCTGTGAACTAATCCTGTGAAACACGGTAAAGAAGTTAGAACTCCTCAACCGTAACGTAATCTTAGAAATATGTAAGATTGTGTAATCATTACCTAAACGACACCCAAGAGCCAATTTGATCTGCAATATCAAACAGAACTTTGAAATACATGGGCAGATACACCCCCAGCAGAGATCCTAATGTTCTCTCATGACGTTTTAGTCTTCTCGATCTGGTCGCACACAAAGAAAGAAATCCATGAGTTGATTGACAATTAATTAACTTAAGGCAGGCTCATCTAACGACCTAGCCAGGCATTACAGACACTGCATACAACGATAAATTCCTCTAGTCCAATAGTCTAACTCACGCATTTAACAATAATTAATGTGCCTGTTGAAAATTGTATTATTTTTATGCTCATATTCTTTAGTAGTACATTGAAGTGGTTGCGCAATTTTCATATTCTGAACTCAAAAATTAAACAATTATTAGCGATTTTTTCAAATCTTACAATTGGATTCAAAACAAGCAACTGAAAATTGTCTTATTTCGTATCAAATTATAAAAGCATGTATGTATGTATGTAGTATTATAATTTTGTTACATATATAATTAAAAGGTATATGCTTTTTGAGAAGCTTTTTCGCAGTGGCACGTATATTTAACATTTTTATGTACACCAAGGCATAACAAACACCATGCCATGCTTGCTATAAGACATATATATAATACCAGCTACCATATAATACACACTTCGTAAATAATTTTTTAGTTATTATATTATAAACTTAAATTAAACAAAAAGCAGAAAATAGAAATTCTTTATCTCACAAAATCTAAAGTACCAATTTAATAGTTAAATTAAAGATCATTCACAGTCAGCAATAATATCGTTGAAGTTTCTCGATGGATATAGGAGGTTGGAGACCTCATTGCCACATTAGTTCGAGCGCGAGAAATTCTGAACGTTGTCCTATTCCTTGTAGTGAAATATGGTACATTGAAGTCTGTCAAAGCAAGTACTGAACGGCAATCTGCCTCATTTAATAACATATTCAATAAGAAAATATAATAAAGTAAATTCATGATCGCTAAGTAAGTCTGAGTTGTGTTCTAGG
Source organism: Popillia japonica (assembly GCA_004785975.1). NCBI lineage: Eukaryota > Metazoa > Arthropoda > Insecta > Coleoptera > Scarabaeidae > Popillia > Popillia japonica. The sequence goes on from ML219219.1 coordinate 54,250, forward strand.
TAAGTTCCAGTAACTCTATTAATACAAGTAGTTCAGAAAGCAGCACATTTTGGATTCTTTCGATTGCGAGATCTGGAGAACCATAATAAGGATGCCATATTATGGAGCGGTATTCAATTCGACTCCTGACAAGCTTATAATATAGCGTCTTCATAGTTCGAATATTATGAAAGTTTCTGCAACTCTTTATCGAGAAACCCAGATTTCTAGATCCAGATTGGCAAATAGCTTCTATATTATGCTTATTAAAAGTCAGATAGCAATCAAATATGAAGTCTTTCATTTGATCGCAATTTGTTATTGCCTCTGATTTGAAGACATATGTGTGAACTGGTGGACTTGCTATTTTAAAGAATGAAACGGTAGCACATTCATTGACGTTAAAGATATCTTGTTTAGTACACGCCATTCTTCCACCTTGCGCAGATTGTTGTGCAAGTGGATACAGTCATCCGGAATGTTGATTACATTGTAAATTATAAGATCGTCAGCGCATGCTAAACATTCACATGCAAGGGAATTCAGGAGATCGTTAATATATATATTAAAAAGCAGCGGGCCCAAGATGGATCCCTGCGGTACACCAGTATTCATAGGAACTAAGGTTGATGAGTATCCGTTATAGAAAAGGTAGGCTTTCCGTCCAGATAAATACCACGACATCAATCAGGGAAAAGACGGACTAAAGCCAAAACCATCGATTTTCATCAAAAGAATATTGTTTGATGAGTATCTGTTATAGAAAAGGTAGGCTTTCCGTCCAGATAAATACCATGACATCAATCAGGGAAAAGACGGACTAAAGCCAAAACCATCGATTTTCATCAAAAGAATATTGTGGTCAATAGAGTCAAATGGCTTACTGAAATCAGTATATAGAACATCAATTTGCTGGCGCCTATCTATGGCTGCTAAAATGTACTGGGTGATACAGGCTAAGTTTGTGACTGTTTCATCCATAAAACCATGTTGCTGAGTAGATAAGAACTGGTGTATGTTCCTATAGACTCTATTATACAGAATGTAATAATGAAGAAAAAGGCAAGTACATATCATGATGTAACGTCATCTTTGTTCTATAATAAAATTATTATCTAGATAGATTGTGAAAGCCAATTTCGCTTCTCAATATAATATCAACACATCTCCTGATGATACAGAAATCCGACAAAGTGCAAGCCTTTAGTGACAATCTAGGATCTGTTACAAAAAGATCACTCTAAAGCAAATATAATACGTGTGATCAAGTTTTCTTTCTTCTAAAGCTTCTTAGATATGCTTACAAATCTTTTTCATTTTATTATAAGATCACAAAATGATCAGCAAACACAAATTCTACACATTTTTCTGAATTGTAATTTTACTTTCTTTAAACATAAAAATTTGATATCCAACATTATTTGGGAGCCATAAATGCGTACACTACCTAGCTAATAAAATGATACGTTAAAACACTGTTATCAATACTTTAGTGTTGTGTGATTTCAACAAAGAACCTGTTAGCACTATAGTGTATAATATCATAGTCGCACAACAAAGCAAACGTAGACACATACACCTAACATCATCAGAATAAATGGCAAAGTAATTGACAAGGAATACTTCACATTTGCAGTATATAAAAATTTAGGCAATTGTGTTGTTTCCAAATAGTTCTTTTCTAAGACTGATAGTTTAAAATTACTGTTTACCATCACATAATAACATGATCATATGATCATTTCTTGCAGAATACCTTAAGAAAGCTGGTAAATACACTAAGTGAACACGCTATATTTCAATGTACAATACATAATTTTGTTGGTATATTACATCATTCGTATTCATGATACAAAATTAGAGATTTAAGAATGGTTTCGTTTGCGTCATCAGATTATGTTAGAGTATAACTGGGTACTTCATGTAATTGCAACACAATTCGAAGTAATACATATTTGTAATGTATTTAGTGGAGAAGTTCATGCACGTGGAATTACAAATCCGTTACGTTGCCATTTATCAAAACTACGAACAGGATCTTTTGTCCACTTTTTTCAGTAGACGATAGACAGCAGCGCTATTTGTCGTTGACAAATTAATCAGATTCGCATCTAGAATATTAATTTACAAAAAAAAACTAGTTGCATACGTGCCGCAAAACACATAGTACTAAAGCTACACTATATCGGGATTAAACGTAACGAGAAAATTTCCGTGAAACCTTACAATTATCAAATCCTTCGGCCCTGTCACAAGATTTAAATCTTTTTGACTTCAAGGAATAAATAATCAATGCTATAACATGTAAACAAATTTAGACCTAATTTCGAAATGCAGCATCATAGATAATATTCGGAGTAGTTGTTCCATTTCTTGTGTCACCCAGTTACTCGTGTCATTCGGCTCACCATATCAGCTGTAGTTCACAAATTTTAATTTTGATAAAACTTTATACGCAAAAAGCTGCTAATAAGTTTGTATAATAATAACTCGTAGTTTAGCTGTTGAACTCCCTCCACAAGACACTACTATAAGTTTTTATAAATATCTCTTTGAAACCATAATAATTAAGATACTTTAATAATATATTTTGATATTATGCATTATCCAAAGATTGCCGAAGATATTGCATATCTTTGTATGCCAATCAAAATATGACGGTTATATGATACTATAGAATAAAGTTTACTAAAATGAATATCAGAAAGCTATAAACAATAAAGCTAAAAACATTTGAATTAATCTTTTTTGAAATCAATTAAATGGCCTGCCACAAAAAAAACCTACTTTTCTACAGGTAGAATGCAAAAAGTATTAAACCAATTTGAGTCGGAACTATTAATTACAATCAATCTGTCATACCAACGAATTAATTAATTCTAACAAATGCGTGCAACTGCTGCTTTACCAACATTACGTAACTAATACACCTTAGAATCCAAGGAGAGATTACACTAACTCAATTACAATTAGCCTTTACACCTACATCTATTATAGTCTGCTTTAAAGCAAAACTTATGGTAAATCTCAATCTGCCAGTTATAATAAATATTACGCCACACATAGGCAAACATTAATAAATATTCATATACCGTTTTATCCAGTAGTGGATATCAATGCATTATAGCAGCTATAATTGCATTTGACTCGACATATGAAATTGTTTGACATTAACAAGGCAATTATAAAAAGCTGATTACAAACAGCGATTGTTCCAGTCCAATAAACTTAAAGAACATTTTACTTTGCATTCTCGAGAAGTAGCACTTGCTTGATGTACATCTGGCTCCAATATTTATCGAGAAATATATAAAACTACCGGTCATGCATACAGTGACCACTAAAAGTATTTGTGAACTTCCAACTTACACTGTACCATAACATGTATATAATCTACATTCTTAAACATGCAAAACGCTGTTTAGAAAGCAAATTTCTAAGTAATTTAAAGCTTATGGACCATCAGAGGGGTTGCAGCTACCTTTTGAATATGGTTGAAATATCTCAGTCAATCTTCCTTTCTTTATCCTAAAATAATCGACCTCGAATTCTTTTTGTAGTTGACGAAAATTCTGTTTTTTGCATATATCCTTAATGATGTCATAAATCCGGTAATACGCTAAGTGTAGCAGTTCCTACTTTGAATTGCCGACTCTTAAAGTGTTTCAGGGCTTTGTTATTACCTCACCTTGACTTGAGTAGCGTAGTACTATTAGTAGTACTACAGCGCAAAGTAGCTTTAGACTGCGCCAATCATCCAAAGAAAACTGCCACAAACTGTTTCCCTGTTGGCACGAACACTGTACCAGCAATCCATACCTTGTTAATAGGTTAATATTGCCTCTTCAGATTTACCATAAAGCGGTTTGTAATAAAGGGTGTCCCAACTGGAACTTAGGGATTTAAATTTCACATTATTTTCAAATAAGGTAACTTAGCAACCTAATATTTGGTATACGTCATCTAAAAACTTGTAAAAGTCATCATGCAACGTTTCACGACTGACGAACGTATCCAAATTGTTCAAATTTATTATGAAAATGGTCGTTCCATTACGAACACAATTCGTCGACTACGTGTTGTTTTTCATCGGAATCATATTCCTAGCAATACGGCAATTAGGAATTTAATGGTAAAATTTGAACAAACTGGTTCTGTTCTCGATTTAAAGACACCACTACGTCCTCGTAACGTTTGGTCAATTGAAAATATCGCTAGTGTGAATGAAAGTGTTACCGAAAGTCCAAAAACTTCAATTCGTCATCGGTCACAGCAATTGGCCATCTCAAGATCATCTCTGCAACAAATTTTAACAAAAGACCTTCGGTTACACGCATACAAGATACAGTTAACACAAGAATTGAAGCCCAGGGACCATCACCACCGCCGTACGTTTGCCAATTGGATTTTGGAGAAAAATGAATTTGATGACGAATTCTGTAAGCGAATCATATTCAGTGACGAAGCCCATTATCACTTAGGGGGTTACGTAAATAAACAAAACTGCCGCATTTGGGGGCGTGAAAATCCTCGAGAGATTATTGAAAAATCCATGCACCCAATACGTGTCACTGTATGGTGCGGTTTCTCGGCCAATGGTGTTCTTGGGCCTTACTTTTTTGAGAATAATAATGGAGAAGCAGAAACTGCCAATGGAGAGCGGTATCGACAGATGTTGGATAACTTTCTATGGCCTCGTTTGGAAGATATGGACCTGAACAATCTTTACTTTTAACAAGATGGGGCCACTTGTCACATTGCCAGGGAAACTCTAAATTTACTGCAGGAGAAATTCCCTCGCCGTGTGATTTCTCGTAATGGTGACGTGAATTGGCCTGCAAAATCCTGCGCATAACACCGATGGACTTTTTCCTTTGGGGTTTCCTTAAGGATCAAGTCTACACAAATAATCCACAGACAATTCATGAATTAAAAAATAACATTCGTGCGGCTATTGGCGAGATTAACTTGCATATGTGTGATAAAGCAATTGAACATTTAAAAAAAAGAATCGCTGTGTGCAATAGAAGTCATGGTGGACATTTATCCGATATCTTGTTCCACATATAATTTTAGGGTTTCTATTTTATGTTTACGTTAATAAATGGTTGAATTTCTAAATACTACGCATTTTATTTGGAATTTAAATCACCAAGTTCCTATTGGGACACCCTTTATTAATTTGCTAACAAAGTTATCAGGTGTAATTTCTACTGGAGAAGGAAATATTCGAATAGACTATTGTAACTAATATGAATGACATTATTATTGGGAATGTAAATATTACTGTCTTATGGCATGGTTTGAAAATTGTGATAGAACATCAATGTACGAAGAAGCTGAATTTGGTCGCGCCCTTTGACCTGTAAAAGACAGATGTGACCAAATCATTCTGAAGTACATCTGGCCGCTTTTATTCGAAAAAATCTTGTTGTAGTTAAAGAGATCTATCTTAAGTAGCAATGATACTGGAGGTGGAGTGATAAGGAGTCGCTATAAAACTTACTTGAGTGAATCAGGACATTCCAATCATAAATTACTAAAATAATAGATAAAGCTACATATCGACTAGTCTCACGAGTTCTCCTACGCACTCCAATCGTAGACCTACTGTATTCTCTTATTTTATATTGCCCTAAATATCGACTTCGATGAGAACGGCTATATGTGCTTGATGACCTTTTCACGTGTTAATGGCATGATGAAACAAGCCCTCGACATGGACGAATTGACATTTGCGAATAGGTATGTGATTGCTCCATGAATGGGACAAATACAGTGCCCAAAAATGTTTTCCAGATGATAATGCCCGATACTTACCTTGATAATTTGCTCAGACTTTTTGTAATATAAGTACTAAATTCCTAGTTTTGCTACTGAATGTGTCTCCCATGAAAGCCTTACTTGTCTGTCGTTTGATGATTCTCCGCAGATGGTCAAAATCTCTCAGTCTTAAAGGTGTGATTGATAGGCTTCAAGATGATCCCATAACCTATTCTATATCTATAAAAGAAATGCCGAAAGTATTTATAACTATTCTATCGACTATTTTGTTTCCTTTTCTACCAGTATGCAGTGAATTCAGAGCAATTTCGCTGCAATTTTGCGTTTCCACAACAAAATCTTGCAGTATCATAAGCCAGTAAATGAGTCCTAAAGTAATGTCTAAAGCTAATACAAAGGATTATCAGACTACCAATAGAATCTTGAAAGCGTAGCTCACTTCTGGTGAATTCCGCGATTCATAAAAAACTATCCAGTATGAACATGAAATCTGCAGAAAGTGGTAACGAATAAAAAGCGTTTGTATAATTTTAAAACCTTTCACACCCAAAATCAAACAATCGTTCTTTTATTATGCCATTCACTTGCATTAAAAAAGAAATTATTCGCCTCCAAAGGTAATGCACACTCAGACCTAAAGAACTACGGCATTAGCTTTGAGATCTAATAACAGCTAGAACAATAAGTTTCCTACAACTGTAGACGTAAACAAGAAATAAACACAAATTAGACTATACATACAGAGCAACTATAGAAATTATATCACAGACAGCAAACATAATGTTCAAAACCAACATGTAAGTAATTAAACAACTAAAGTTGTAGCATTTTTATCTATGTGATTATAATTGATGATAAATGATATTATTGCGTAAAAATATACACAGAACTTTTGCGAATGTATTGCAAAGTTACTACAATCATGCACTACATTTTCATGATTTATTTATTTATAAATACAACTAACAAATCTCTTTCTTACTTTGAAGAATATTGAATGCAATTACACTTGAAAACCTGCTTTCATATCGACGATCTCTAGTAAATTATACAGGCGTTAATTTTCTAGTATTACATAACAGCTGTTTGTAGTAGCCTGTGACAATACGACGATTTCGTAAAAGACTCGACAGATCGACAGAAAGTTCACTGAACTTACTAATTTTCCTCTTAAAAATTCCGATGTCAACGAACTTCGAATACTTTTTAAATTTCAATCAGTTGACTTACTATAGCGGTGCTTTCATTCTATAACAGAAACACACGCATATTAAGACAAGGTATAAAGGTGCCAAAAGTACTCAAAATCGCAAACACAAACATTGCGAAAATTATAAGCGTAATAGGTGTTAGCAAAATTTCACCGTGAAGATCGCAGAAAATTATATAATGCTAAGAAACGCTAAAATATCAATTTAAATATTTACACATACGTATTTACTTTTCGACTATTTTGTAAAAATTTATTCCGCAAATGCGAATATAAGGTAATTACAGAGAAATATTATAATACTGAGAATTCAATACTAGGAAGCAAAATAAATCTGCTCTTAATTCAATCACCCTTACGATTCAGGTCAATGAACCTTACAGCACTTTCTGTTTACAGATACTTAAAATTCAACGCGCAACAATACTTGAGTTAAATATTAGCTGCGGACATACTTCACTCACTTTCTTTTAACGAAAAAATGTTAATTTTAAATTCGAATTTTTTTCTTCTCCGCTATAAACGTGTAAATCCGGCGCATCCACCATTTTGAAAATGATAATTTTTGTAAATTTCAACTTTCTTTCGTATATATTTTTATTGTTCATAAGGAATGGAGATTGTATTTGCGTTTTGTGTGTAATTGTACACGATATATAAAAAATACATGAGGTAGCGGCCTAGAAAAAGTATTTAGCTGTATTCAAATCTTAACCACGAAATCGTCTTACAAAAAATTACTGTTTGCTCCAGTTTGGCTTAGTACTGAGCTAATACCCATACAACTGGTGGGGTTCACTGGGGGCACTGCCAAAAAGGATTTTCTGTGTTAAATCGATGATGGACATGTATTTAGGTTGCAGTAGTAATACCGGATGAATATCAGATTGAAGTTCTTCAAGGTTCTTACATACTGTGTACTGGACCTATTTTTAAGTGAAGAACTTTTGCGAATGTACTATCAAACAGAAGCAAAAGATAGGTGATTGGACAAAGATTCTAAGTATCGAAGTTCATACATGAATACATATCCTTGATGAACAAGGATGCTATCATTGTGATTTAATGATTGAGGACTCAATCACGTTTTATAGTTATAATTATTGTATTAATGACAACTAACTTTATAAAGATGTTCCTTCTAAACAATTTATATCCATCACAATGCTTATCTTCAAAGATCATAAATTATAATTGAATATTCACTTTTCAAAGAATAGAATATTCAAACATAATACTCATGATTTATTATGGTAATTTCGTGCATATTACTTCGAAACATAAAGTAGATATATTAAGCTATTAAACATATAATTACGAATAAATTTGCTTGAAAAGGTAACTATTATCCCATACATACAATAGTATTAAATGATATTTTTCTTACATTAAAATTCATCATACAAATATTTATGGCTAATACAATATTGAAGCAGTACCTGAATATGTGTGAATAATATATGTAGATAATTGACACGCACGAAAGCATACACATACGCATTGTGTAAATATATGTAAAAGATAATTCGTTTATACTACGAACGAAGAGAGAAATATATGTATATACACACTGGCTTCGGGACTGGGTCACTGAGTCCCAACTTTCAGTAGGTGAACAACCGGAGTTCGGCGTCCGCCTCTAAATGCCAACGAACTCTGCACCCAACAACGCACTCTTTAGTAAGTACGCGGAGCACAGGTGTTGTCACAACATAAACAGATACATACAACATACATATAAACAGAAATACACACTTACGCACGCATTGATACTACAAATACGTTCTCCATTCGTATTAACGTATCTACAAGACCGGCCATAAGTTTATTAACGTCTTCATTGAGCAAGTAGCCAAAATCTATCACTTAAAGATAGATTAAGTGTTTGAATATTAAAATCATAATAATTTATTTTTATGTTTTTTGAAAGCAAAGCTATTCTGATACTTTTGCTTGCAGAAAAAAGGATTTGGCAAGGCTTTCAGGCTGAAAACTTTATTTTTCTGTAGATTATTTTATCTACTGACAGGAAATTTAACTATCATCTTATAACTGTCTAGAGGCCAGAGAACGTTTACATGCGCCTCGTAAACTCTGTGACAAGATTGAGTCATATTCCGAAAAGGAATAGCTAATTACGTTCAGCACAAATTATATAATCTTCACTTACAGTGCACTATCTCACTAGCGTTTATGGCTTTCTAATATGACTCTCCCTTTATACTTGTATAACCATCATCAGGTCAGTAAACTTAACCGCCACAGTTTCGAATTTTCAAAACTTATCTATGCTTTTATATTGTATTGTGCCGTTAAGAGCACGTTTTCTGTTTGTACGTTGCAATACGAGTAACAGCTTTTGTTTTCAAACTATATTCATAATTTCATGTCAGTAATTATTATAATAGTATTAGAACATGTGAACCAAATTAGCACTAAACGCAAACACATGTTCAAAAAGAATAAATAAAAATGTTATGGTCAATATCTCTTGAAAGGCGGTGTATATCTATTTGTATAAATAATGTAAATGTTTGCGTATCCTTATCAATAGTAGTTCCACGCACAATTCATCAATTATGCAACAAAAATCAATCGATACTTAGCTTTCTTTCGCCTGCGATAAATTTTATAGCGTACAGAATACCTGACCATCGATTTTTCATAATCTTCGTCTGTATGATGAATAATAAACAATAAGTAGTTATGGATACAGCTCGTAAAGCATCTGTAGAATAACGATGTTACATTAGTTATGTGGTATAAATAGAAATAAATTTCTGGAAATAGAAATGTTATTTCAAGAAAATACTTGGCTTTAAAGCTGTATTTAATGTTAATAATAATAAAGGATTTTCCTCTTCCATGATGACTAATAAGAACATAATACCATTGCTTGCAAATCTATCTAACTAAAGTACATGAATTTGTATTGGAATACAGTTTTTATAATGTAAAATTGTCATAGAAGTTACCGACGTGGCAATAAGCAGCCAATTCCAGAAGTCTTCAGTAATTATTAAGTAGCTAATAGCATAAGCATTCGTAACCTTCCCTCGTCTCACTGATCAGGTTGTTTTTCTTCTTCTCATGGTGTTTACTGTGCCGGATCGTAATAGTAATAATAAAAATTCATGACTTAACATATTGCATGCTTTAGCTGAAAATAAGCAAATTTGCAAAAATTGTTTCAGTTGTCATGAAATTTAGGAGATTACAGGAAACCGAATTCAAAAAAAAACTACTAGAGTTAAGGTCATCAAAAATCTTATATTCGAGGTAAAATTTAAGAACATTTGCTCTGCTGACTTTGCTGATTCATTCTCTCATATATTTGGATCTAAAAATTAATTTTTACTAAAATTATGAAATTGCTGTTTAACTCAATAATGTGATTTATCTGTAGAACGTAATATCTTAAAGAAAGTATGTGCCCCAAAGTATATTAGATTAGGTATCCATCCGAGCTCCGTTGAAACGTGCGGGCACATCTACTTAAAACCTTATCTAAAGCCTAGACCATATTAGATATGTATTCTCATGAGTGTGACATTGGTTAGTTACTGGAAATTACAATTCCTTTCTTCACAGTGATTTGGATGAAAATTTCTTAAGAAAATTGAAATATACAAAGAAAATCGGCCCCCTGTACTATCGCTACCCACCCTTAGGAATACTAAGTGCAAGATCAATAAGCTTTTATGTAAAAGCAGACACAAATTTATTCAAATATTTGAAAATCCATCTGTTCATCAAGCTTTCCTTCTAATTGATTGGAAAGCTGCTACAAAGTAATTTTGTAATAAACCTGCTTCAGAAAATCTCAGTTCAAGTTCATTCGAACTTGAAAACTAGTACCTAACTAGAGAAGTAAAATGTTTGTTCATAAAATAAATTACTAATAATCAATAGTCGAGAATTTTTCATTTCTCGTGGGTGGAACGTAATTTGGCAGGAAGAAGACTAAACGAATACTAATTCCGGTCATCAGGAATCGTGCACTTGAAACATCACAAACAAAAAGCTGTGCTAAATATAGTTGGAAGTAACCAGCACCATTTCTGTTGCAGCAGAGAGCTGACTGCTGAAACTCGTGTACAAACGCTTTATAGTACTTAGTGAGTACAAAACCAAGACGTCAGGTTTGAATTATGTCTGCAGTAACCTCTTTTGATCAAAAAGTTCTTGCTATACCGTCCACGTTTTACTTACATACAACCGTATGCTTTCAAAACTACCTGTTAAATTACATCTTATAATGGCTTGGATATTCGCCGCAATTCAGCATTTACGCGTTGTGCTGTAAAAAATACAAAATTAATGTGGCTATTGGCATTTCGTTTGTGATTTTTATGTGCTTGCGAAGTCAAACGAAAAGGTTAATCAAGATAGGAAAAATGGAATGGAATTTAAAATAAATATCGGCGAGCCTCTACATTGCTTCTCAATGTGCGTCGCAGACAATTCAATACCCTATGTGTGTTTATAGAAATTGAGTCGTGTCCCGTTCATGTTTTATAATTAATGAGATGCTAATATATTAATTTAACAGAACTGGTCGTAATTATTCATGATAACGTAATCGATAATATGTTGTCATTAACTGCATAGTTTAACGACGCTGTTCCTACGAATAAAATCTTTTTAAGTAACCGGAATTCCGATCTCACAAAAAAACCACAATTAACAATGGCATAAAATTTATGTGTGTTTAGATTGTAGTATTACGTAGTACGTTGCGGTTTATGTCTCTTACATGTCTAACGGCATAGATATTTTATAGGAAACCAATTAATCTCCTACAATTGATGTTAGAGTATAATCCAACTTCTTCGATTTATAATAGTAGATAGGTTACGAATCCATAAAACAACTAATGGATTATACTGGCAGCCCTTTAAATATTTTTTTGTATTTAGAAAAACAAAATCTCGTACACAGATAAATTGTACCTACAAACACGTTCAGTGAAAAATAGCAACGTGCAATAAAAAGTATTGTGGATATGTTACCAGTTCACTACTAGATATAACTCAAAAAGTACATGGGTTCACTTGAGAGATTACAATGGATTGGTTTAAAAAAGATGCAGTGCAGAAGATATCAGACACAAATTTTGAAAATACCCGTGAATGACGTCCAGGCACTATTTTTACTGGATAATTGTCCAGCACATCCACAACCTGAACAGCTGGTTAGTGATGACAAAAAGATTAGGTGCATGCTCTTGCAGCAAACACAACCTCTCTAATCCAGCCTATGGATCAAGGCGTCATCTACACAGCCAAGCATCTATACGAACGAAGCTTTTAAGAGAAATTTTGAAAATTGAGGAAACAGCAGCTCGAGAAGGAGTTAGAAGAGAACAAAAAACGTTATAGGATCTCAGAGATTACAATATCAGAATCATGATTTTCAATTTTGCGTCTGCTGTAAATGATATAATACCATCAACTTTGAAACAACTGCTGGAAGAAACTTTTAATAAATGAAGAAGTTGAAGCTAATACTGCCGGATTCGAAAAAGAGGATTCTCACAATACTCGCCATCAAACTGGTGAAAATTTAGTAACCCTGGGAGGCACTGAGTTGTGACTAGAAACAGATGAAGATGATCCAGGTTATCACATTATAACGGAGGAGGAGATCGTTCAAAGTGTGATCACTACAGAAAGCTCTAAAACAGATGGCAGGTGATACTATTAAACCAAAACTTAGTGAAATTAAGGACCATCTAAACATTGTCATTAACTATATTGAAGATAAAGGCACTGAAAACTTACATATCTGCATATTACGAACATTTGAGGCATTTGCGTCAATTAATTATAAAAAAAATTAATACCAAAGGAAGACAACAAAAGATCAGCAGTTTCTTCAAACCAGTAAGCGTGTCAAGTGTGGTCAATGAAGGTTTGCCTTAATTCTGTACTACACTAATTATTCAATATTTTACAAGTCTAATTTCTACCGTATTCAATTATATAATGTATACTAAATAATCTTTGTTTTTTTTTATTTAAAATAAACGTTCTTTTTACTGAACAGAGTGTTTAAATACATACATATGTAGGTACCTTGGCTCATTTAATAAATTATTTTATTTAATCCAATTAGTCTGGATGAATGAGGTTCTACTGTACTTGCAAATATAGTCACCAGCCTCATGGAGTGGGCTGTGTAAATAAAGTACTGTTTCTAATTTTAAATCCTTAAATCTGATCACAATCCAATATCAATTTGTTTCCTAAGACAATGTCAAACTGTTAAGTTTTTCAACTAAAATTAATAGGAATCGCAGAGCTCGTTAACCGCGGTAGAGTTAATAAGAGCACCCAAACTACTTGTTTTAGTCTCCATAGATGCTGCTCCTCCCACTGCCCACTGCGAACCTAGCTACTGCCAAACCCTAGCAAAATCTGTATTACTGTCATAATTCTTAAAAGAACCAAAAAAATTTGTGAAGTTCACAAAATTGGTTTTTCCTTTCTAACTTTCTTGTTTCAATGTTCGATTTCTCATTTTTATAATTTGAACAGGAACCAATAAATCAAGTTTATGTTTACAAAAACTGATACACACCTATACGCCTCAATTTTCTTGTTACGCTTTCCAAAAACAACATCTTTACTGGGTATAATTGAATTATAATTATCTAGGTTGTGCATATATGAAACGTGAAATATTTGAAGTATGTGCAATAGGACGCGGTAGGCAAACAATTGCTAGCATACAACACAACGTTCATGTATGCATCTGGCACCAGCAAATGCAGGACAGGAGTGCAAATCGTGCGTTCGTTAGTAGTTGTGGTAATAGATAGATGTCTCTTCCGTGCAGATATAGGCGTGAATTATGAATTTGGCGTACGTTTTGCCGTGTGCGAGGCTGCCGGTCGGTGACATAATAGGACAGCTTTGTGAAATATTAAATGTCAGCGGTAATGGAATTCAAGAGTTCGATGATCCTTAGCATTATATCCTCTACTATAACGTAACGCTACGAGCGTATAGTACGTAGTATTTATTTGAGAGCAAACTTTTATGTAATCCACTTAACTGTATAAAGAGTAAGAAATATATTGAAGATTACTTTTCTACATGAGTGCTCACGACAATTGCGCATTTATTACAAGGTTTTAACTTTTGTATTTCCTTAGAAATAATAAAATTTAAAAGGTTACACCTTTAGAAAATCTATCTTCTGAAGTTTAAAATAAACAGAAACCTTACAGAACTTACAGAAACGACAGAACTTGAAATATTGTATGTGTTGCATGGTTTTGACCGACATTATCTTACGAAAATTTGCAATTTCTCTAAACAGAATTACAACACAACTCTCTTGATAATCTCTATCCCTTTTGTTTTACTTTCATGTGTGTCCACTTAAATGTTTTGTGGAATACTTTCTTTTGCGAAGAAAAATTGGATCCTGTAATTTTGTCAATATCTTTCCCACCATAAAAAAATAGGAAGAAAATTTATGGAGAATAGCAGGCATTCATATCCAATCTTCTTCTGCCTTTCGCATATGTGTGCTGCAATGTTAAGACAAAACTATAATCACACGTCTACGTAGCCGACAAAAGCACACTAAATTCGCAGTAACTTCGACTCAAAAATGATAAACACACGTGAAACATCAGTTGACCCTTAGGATGCACTGGCCAACAACAACATTGCAAGGCAACGGGTACAAACCTATTACGAAGCAATAGGTACATTTTGTATTCCATTCTATGCTTTTAGCACAGCTTTAATTCTATTGGAGATAAATGTCTATGCAGCTGTTGATACACTGTTTTATGTTTTCATTGTTTTCAGACGCCACCAGAATATTTTGGATTAGTTGCTGTTTTGCCTAATTGTCATTTATGTAAGTCACACGTATAATTGTATTCCACACATTTTTGATTGCGTTGAGATCTGGAGAATTCCCTGGCTACGGTAGGCTAGAAAAATCTTAATCGACTTTGCTATGTGACACTTATATGGCCCTTCATTAGGATCTAAATCATTCAAATATAGCATTAAAAGCTTTTCTAAAACGCGTTTCAATTGTTTTGGTCCAAGGTTCTATTCACGAAATATAATGGTTCTGGTCTGTCTGACGTTATAAATGACCATATCATGATCGCTGGCGGGTGTTTCACAGGTTTTTCCAAATAATCTTCATGAATAATAGCAAAGGCTTCCACGACCCGAGTCTCTATTATGAGGGTTTCCGGGTGTTGACGGTGTATTGGTTAATAAAATATATAAAAAAGAAAGAGAAGCTTTTTGCCTCTAGCGTGGTTGACACGTCGAATTATCGTCACCGTCTGGAACCCCTCTCTCCCTCCCCCTCCCTTCCACAGATACCTCCTTTGCTCCTGAAAAGGTCACTTACATTAGTGGCAAAACGTCGAGTTTTATATTGTATATCTTGTGCATTTTATTTTTTGTACTGTATATATTTTAATAACGGTCAATACCCGGAAACCCTCATAATAGAATCTTCATGAAAACATTCTGAGGCCCCGTTTCCTGACGAAGAGAACCATTTCAGTGAGCCCTTCAGCCGTGTTTCGTCACTGAACACACTCTAAAACGTTGGACAATGCATTTCTTTTTGTAATGACTTCTTGGGTGTTTGGTTTTATAAATTAGCCGACCTTCTTCCAATCATTAATCGTATAGTTTTTGAATTATTTAGCGCTTTTTTCACTTTAGGTGTTAATCTGGTCGTTGTAACGAGAGATCAGCATTTGACGATTGCTCCATACAGCCTCTGACGGATTATCCGCTCCGATATTTTCATTCCTTCTTCGGCAAAAATTTTTCCATCTTTTAGATAAGATATAGACTTTCTTTTATTAGGTAACCGTTTAACTGTTTGTCAAGAAACTTCTTCTATTTGTGCAATTTCTCGTTGCGCATAGTTTCCTGTCTCTAATAACGCGGAAGTCTTTGCTTCTTTATCAACAGAAATGCTTTTGGCTTTATGCATATTGAGGGAAAGCTTGTTAAATACATAAAAATAAACAAATAAATTAATTATATCAACTAACAGCACTATAGCAACATTACTAATGGTAACAAACTACGTCCTTTATTTTATAAGACAAATGAAAAATATTCCGAAGAATATCTTTGCAATAACACTACTTATTGCACTCTAAACCGCTTATCTTCAACAAGTGTAGAACTCGACCCGGGGCGAAAGCCGAGCAACGATTATTTGAGCGAGGTGACGTACACTTCTCGGAAACTTCATCTTTTCATGCCTTTAAATCCGATAGTTTGAAATAAAATTCTTTTATCAGTAAGAATTTTACAATTTTTTTAATGAGTTCTGACGAAATAAAATCACTAGGTCATGCTCCAACTTAAGCACTTCTTTCTGACACGCTTAACACCGCTTATATCATAGAATCCTCTCCTATTATAAGTTGTCTTTATCGCATAAAATTAATATTGTATAAGTGACACTAATCTAAGGTATTATGAGGTGGTATCGGTCTTACGATAACCACAATGGCATAGTTTGTGCAAACATATTCATACCCACAATACATGCACAAAAAATTACACATAGCGATAGTAAATAACATTACAAACATATAATTTCCCGCGAATGTGGTATGCGGCGAGGAATTGAGTGTGTATATGTTGAGTGTTTGGTGGGTGTCGTTCTGTGTGTTGGTTGCTGTTGAATACTACTACTCATAATATTACTACCAGTACAGCTGCTTACACAGAGTACTGTTGCATTAGGTCAGCGACCGCAGCCTTGGCTGTGACTTTCTCATTCATATAAACGCAGTAAGTCGATTTAGTTCGACATATGTATACTAGTCGATTGGCTCACATTATTAATTGCTCATTTTCAATAGTCTATTTTACGCTTACATACCACGTCGAAACGATGAGCTTCTTCTAATGATTTATGTTATTCTCTATCGGTAACCAGTATACCATATGGCTGTGTATTTAAACGCCTGACATTCCAATACCATTAATTTGATGCCTCACACCAGTTTGCCTCCGTTTTAAAGATTAATGGTTTTATAATTCAAACTAGTATCACGTGAAAATTTCTCGTCCGTAATATATGTATATAGTTATATACATGTACATCCTTACATGCGATAAACGAGAAATACAAAATAATTGCACCAATGAAGCTTGTCATTGCACCAACAAGGCATGATTTTAAGTTTGATACACTTTAGTTGACTGCATTTCTCGTAGTTCAGAGATTGTGAGAAGCATTGATTCGTCAGCAATTAGGAACCAATTTTAATCATTCCAATATTTTCTGTTCTTGTTCTTCCATGTTGCTTTCTTCCCAATCATGATGGCATTGCTCTCGTCGGCACAGCATTACGCTTGGAATTTCCAACAAAAGGACTACACGAGTTCTATACCACGTCCTACACCACCAGTCTTACAAAACCCAAATTAATCCAGCTCTAAAAAAACAGATTACGTGAGTCGACGAATAAATATGAATACGTTATAAGGTCCACTTGTCTGGCTTTGTCAACCAGCTTAACGTATGTTTCCGAATAAGGTAAATGCAACCAGTGCAGTGCATCATCATCTACTCTATTTTACAACAGTTATAAAGAGGCGCTACTGTTTCAAACATGATCTAGATAAGCTCCTTTAAGGGAGCGCTTCGCTGTAGTTTAGCATAAATTTGACTCTACCTCTAGTCTACTGTGATGTAGCATTGGATACCACCGTATCGTTTTATTGAAAGTAACCATCTTCCACTTGTCAACACTTTCCAATATCACGATAACGAACGTGGCTACTGCAGCAGCTCATTTTGAAGCAAAATTACGAGCCAATCACGTATTGAAATTATTTTTTTTACAAATATATTAATTTTCGATGTATAAGTAATATCTACGAGGTTCGGCTCTCTTATAACGAGACTGCTTATGAAAAAGAGTTTTATTTCAACAATTATTCTACGAATACTCACTTTAATGTACTCCACTTCCCTAGAGCCATACAGCTTTCCATTCACTTTTTTCATTGGCCAATGTAATCGTGTTTTCTTTTGTAAGAGCATTTAGGAGCTTCGCCGTTTTTCGCTTCACCTTTCGCATCGACTTGAACCGGGTTCCATTTAAAGCAAACTTGATCTTTGGAAACAGGAAAAAGTCATACGGTGCTAAATCAGACGAGTACAGCGAGGGTTCGATCACTGGAGTAGTTCTAGAGGGTAAATAATGCTTCGCAAACAGCGCCGTATGGACAGGTGCGCCGTCTTGATGCAGGATTCAATTGTTTTTCCACGACTCCGGCCGTTGCCCGTGTTGCCAAAGCTTGAAAATACTTGCAATAGTTTGAACCTCTTGAACCCATTCAGCCAACACGATGCCGTTGATGCCAAAGAAGACAATAGCTTGGATTCTTGTCACACATTGTAATCGGCATGAGAAAAGAACACGTTTCTTTCTAAACTCTATGGAACAAAATACTACTAAAGCGACAAAACCGTGTTTTGTGCTGGAACAATAAACACTACTATATATCCGACGTTGCGTGCGTTTCTCCGCCTATCCCTCTACGCCTACTCGTTATAAAAAAGCCAGACCGCGTATATTACGTATTAACTTAACCAACTAAATGAAGATCAGGCCCCTGATTCTCGAATCTCGAATGATGAATGTCGCATGCGACACAAGCCAAAAGTCGAATGAAATGTGCGTAGTCGTGCACATTTCATTCGACTCTTGGCTTGTGTCGCAAGCGACATTCATCATTCGAGATTCGAGAATAGACCCCCAGATTCATTGGAGAAGATTTTTTGCATTACATATTGGCGGCTGATATTGTCTTTCCAACATCAATTCAACTGTTTTCCAGCATCTCAGTCTTCATTTGATGATCTTTATACAAAATTCGATAGATGGTTGTTGGTGACATGCGTAATTGTTGAGAAAGATGTCATCTAGAGGTATTTGGCCGTATGACGATCTTTTCTTAACTCCAAATAAAACACCGTTGATACAATCTACGAACCAAGGCATAATACATACGTCTGTTTCGCTGCAACAGTTTACGTGGAAGATATGCAGTTACAGACTTGAATAATGTTAACTGAATATTTTATCAAACAATCAACGGCTTTAGTGATAAGAATAATATTGCATGAATCGATGCATCTGTTAAAAACTACCAGTCTAATAGTACCTACTTACAAAATTGAAAAGATAAATGAAATTTGTAAGGCTTAAGTCAATTACAAGGGTATGGAAAAAAAGATATGGCTTAGAAATCACAGTACGAGAAGAATCTGTTATGAACAACCAGTCCATCTCTAGTAATAAAATATTAAAACTTTGGAATATTGCCCTGGAGTGTTGCCGTCAACTATCTGGAAAATGAACAATCGACTATACATATAAGGTGTCGCATAATTATATTCATGAAACTATAAACTGGAGCAAAAAAATAAAAACGTAAAAATTAAAGTTGCTGTTACAACTCGTTTTGATATCTCAATATTCTTACAAAAATAATACTGCGAAAGTATTATTTAATTAGTAATACATATAATTTTATCAAAGCAATTAAGTTTATTAGTGTATTATTAACGATTTTGCAATTAAACGTCACTAAAATATTTCAACTAGCGTTCGATAATACTATTAAAGCTTATCTCGATATATGAACTTGTCATAATAAATGTATATACGGTATTCCATTAGCTGATATTATGCAAATGATAATGCTAAATTATATTTATGTAATGTAATAATAACCGTAATGCAAATCGTCGTTAACGTTAACTGACATGTAGATAAATACATAAGCTATGCAATCGTTAATAAGCGTTTTATATATGCCATATATACACATGCGACCAGTATAACCCGAACAAGTTCCTGTTTCTTCTACAACTTATGTATATGCCATGAGCATTCTTTTGACTAGTGCTATTAGCGTTCTGAATAAGCATTTGCAAAATTGACACCAAAATAGTAAAACGCAACGTACAAGACTTCACTTCATGTACGCAGTACAACGCATTATTCAGTTCATCTTGATTAGAGCGATTATCTTTCACCATTCCATTCTAATTCAATCAGGTGCGCTCGATTTGAATATGAATTTCGAGTTTTAAACGTTCTCTCTCGGATATAGCATTCAATTAGCGTTTTGCGATATCCTTTAAATGTCAACTATTAACTTTGTTTGAAATTTTATCCGTGGTTTATACAAATCACAGCAAGCTTAAGCTTTAATGATATATGTATGTACACCTTCCGTCAGAATTAATGTCGTCTATGGCGCAGTGTTTATCAAAACTGCTCACCGTTTGACCAAGTACGTCTTCGGTCGGCATAGGTTTCTGTAGATAGGAGATTTATTGGGGCAATTTAAAACACCGGACAATTGTGTGGATCAGGTACGAGAATTGGAATTATGTGTTGAAAATGTATATATATACCGATATAAATATATAAAAGATTATTATCATACATAGGTTACTTTAATTTGCAGATGTCATTTTAAAATACTGTTAATACACAAAATTTAAATGCAACGGAAAGCATCGTTTTTATTGCTTATTATATTATATATAAGAAACGATTAATAATAAACACGGACATTTTGATAAAAAAACTGCAGCTACACACTAAATTAGCAAAACTATTAAGGTTACGAAATTTATTATACTTACAATTAGACACTACCATGCAAGATATATGGATCATTATTCATCATTATTATTCGATTACATTTTTTTTAATATTTTATAAATTAATAAATAATTTTTGTGTTTCTTTAACTTTTATTTTATTGTTGTCTCCAAGTAAGCATGTCCCTTTAAATAAATAATATAATGAAACCAAATATTGCTATTATCGTTTTACCAACAACACTTTTATTACAATGGTAAATAGTTATTGGTAAACGTTTTTAAAAACGTCATCTAAACATTAATGTTTTAATAAACTATCCCAATAATTAATTTTTTTTGAAGCTATAGTAAATTTGCAAAGTAACTCTATTCTTCTCTATTCTCCCAACATTTTTAAAGCACGTTCCTTAATACACAAAATTTAACTATTTTTGTTTCGTGAAGTTCGCGGGAGCTTTAAATATTCAAACCCAAATACATACTACAAAGGTATGATTTACTATAGTACTAAAGTAAGTAATCAATATAACTCCATTTAACTAAATCCATCCAACTTCTGCTAACTTACCTTTTTTCTTTAATTTGATATACTTTAAAAATTAAATAGCCTATTCAATAGAATCAAAACGTTTAGTTCCTTTGTAAACTTCTATTCGCGAGAGCTTGAGCTGATATTCCTAGTTAATTTTTTATTTTCCCACAAAGTGCTTTTTGTCTTGTTCGATTTTGCCTCTGCATAAATTTGGGCTCTTGTTTATATAAAGACTTGCTAACTTTACCTAACAATATATTGTTTTTATTATTATACAAACAGCAATTCTACAGGTAGTGATACAACACTATTTTGAATTTTAATCAAAATTTACTAGTACCTATTTATAAAACCATAATTAATGTTACTTGAAGCCATAGTGAATTTATAAATTATTCTTGTTTTTTTGTCTATATTTTTAAAATAAGTGTGATCAAATTAATTACACAAAATTTAATGGCAATATTAAACTTCATACGCATATCAACTTCATTTTTTCAAATAATTTGCTATGTAAATAAAGTTATTAATACAGCCTTATTTGTCATCTATACAATTAGTTAATTACCTACTGTTAAGCGTAAATATGGCATTGCCAATCACCTCCCTGTGAGAAAGCTATTTAAAGCATATTTAAATTTCGATATACATATATAGTGCTTTTCAAATTGCAAGAAACTAACTTTTAAATCCTTAATACTTTTATTGCACCTCCGGTAGTAATACTCACTGAAAGGGTACGGGTTGCCTGCTTGCAGCATATGAATGCAGGGGCCGGATTGAGTAAAAATTACGGCACTATAAGGTAATAGTAAAACGCTATTTCAATTGTAAATATATATAATAAATAATATACATTAGGTTTATTTACAAAAAATAATAAGTGAGATATATGAAGCTTAACAATTAGTTAGTAATGCACAATAAAATTGTAAGTCATGTTTATATAAAAGTAGACCGTGGCAGTATTATACAATATAATACTTAATATACACCGTATTTCACAAATCATCATCTGATGTGATTGAGTCGTCTTGGAAATCGATATCTGAGTCTGACTCTGAATTGTATTGCAAGTTTATAATTAAAGGTGGTACTATATTATACATATCCATGTATTCGTTTTCTTTTGATATTGCGTGTTTAACGGCATTTCTCCAATTATCAGCAGTTATATGTTCCATCGCATTTTTTATGTGTGTTACAGTGTTTTCACTAAATTTAGGCGTTTGATTTGTTCGCCTTATGGCATTTTTAAGTTGGGCCCATATCAATTCAATTGGGTTGAAAATGCAATGGTACGGCGGTAAACGTAAAATTGTATGTCCTGCTTCTTTGGCTCTATTATCCACATAATAATCCTTCAAATATTCTTTTGTATTCATCACTTCTAATAATTGGTTTTTTGTATAATGCTCCTCATAATATAAATTATTTGCTTCTAAAAATTCTTTAATATCTTTCTTATTATTATATTTTGTAGGAACTTTATTTTGCTGTCGTGAATGATACGGGGCGTTGTCCATTACTATCACACTACTTTCTGGTAAATTTGGCAGTAAAGTAATACAAAACCATTCTTCAAATAAGGATGAAGTCATGTCCTCATGGTAATCCAAGCTAGAGCATTTTACATTTTTTGCAGATAATAGCGGCTGCGCGATCCACCCTTTCTCTGACCCAGCGTGGAGAATAATTATTCTCTTCCCTCTGGAAACCGGCGCGTCCAACTGACACGTGGCTGAATTGTCTACCCAACCTTTGCGAATAGTGTCGTGGGTATCATACCACGTTTCGTCTAAATAACATATAAATCGCCCTTCCTGTCTATAGATATTTTTTTATTGCCATCAAGTATTCGTACCGCATTTTCTGCAACCTCGAACTTTCCATAATTGTGGCGCGTTTATCTATAGTACAAAATTTAAAACCCGCTTTTTTTAACGTCCGCCACAAGGTTGTTTTTGAACATTGGATATCAATAGTTTCATCATTAACTTTTTTATGTAAGGACTCAATTGTAGGTACAACATTTTCTCTATACATGCAATATACTTGTTGCCTAATAATATCAATTTCATACTCTTTAATTTTTCTCGGTGCTCCTTTGTCACTTCTTTGCTTTCGAGGCTCTGCGTTATTTTTAATTGTCTTGTATATTGTTCCAATAGGCACTTTGGTTAATTGCGACGTTCGTTGAATGTTCTTGGTTTGTCCTTCGTTATTTTCTTCCATCAGAGTGTTATAGATATTGAGAAGTATCTGCTTTGCATCTTGTGATAAATATTTTCTCTTCCGTGCTCCACTTTCATCATCACTATGCACATCACGATCACTAACACACTCAGCAAAAGGTCGCCACATGTTCGTGAAAATTCAAATAAGTATACAGCAATAAATGTTAACAACAAATGATAAGTAAACTAAATATTACATGTATATATACCTACCCCCAAGTACCATTAACAATAATTACAATTAGATGACAGAATATTAGTTGAAGTATTATTGCCAATATATCATTTGCGTAAAAGATAATCAGATAAAAATAAATGAGGCCGTAATTCATACATAATACGGCCCGGCGATTCATATAGTGTAATTAAGCAGGTAAACAGTACTCTTCTCAAGAGTATTACTACCTGAGGGGCAATAAAAGCATTAAGGATTTAAAAGTTAGTTTCTTGCAATTTGAAAAGCACTATACATTTTCAAGAAATAATTTCAATTCTCCTACCTGATCCACACAATTGCCCTCGGTGTTTTAAATACTAATACCCCAATAAATCACATACCAACAGAAACCCATGCAGGCCAAGCGCTTGCTTGGCCTCATGGTGAGTAGACTGATAAACACTGCACTATAGACGACGGCATTAATTCTGACGGAAAGTGTACATTCCATAATAGTTAATATAATAATAATTTCAATGTAGGTACAAATCTAAAATAGTAGAAAAAAAAGCAATGAAACACAAATAACACTAGTGTCACCATAACGTAAGTTAAATGTAAGCAACGTAGAATGCAACTTTTATGGAATCATACATATTTCCGACTACTCCGCTACTCCAACTTTAGACTTCATTCAGCCTCTTCAAAAAATGCTTTAATTTGACTGTGTCTTCTTCTTACTCTGGCTAAGAGGTTGTGAGGAGCCTCAGTCAAAATGAAGAACATTCAATAACATAGTTTTGGGAATTAATGCCAATGAATAGTAGAAAACTGTTTGAATCTTTTCGAATAAACGCGATAAAATACAAAGACACGAATGACAGAAGATTTATTAATACAAGTAATAATAATAATAATACAAAAGAAAGGTAGAATTGGAATAGTAGCGTAATGTGTTACATAAAACTTCGATTCATCACTTTGACCCAAAGTCAAAACGGAACATTATAGAGTAGACCTTCGTTCTAGACTTTAAAGGTTCTTCTAATTAGAAGTAGAGGGTATCGTAAAGTAAGAGATATATTTTAGATTATTTTTTTTAAACAAATTAAGTAAATAACAAAAAATAAACAATTGCCTGCGCAATTGAATTTAGTATACATACCCATAATAACCACTTACGGCAATTGATCAATATGACCTCAATTTTGTTATTGTAAGATTACCAACCTTTCCTCCAAATTCTACACAGCATTCTGTATTATTTCTGGTGAGACTGGACCAATTTGTAATATTGTCCTTTAATGCTTGTGGCGTTATTGGTCGTCTTCTAAACATTAAACTTTTTAAATAACCCCACAACCAGTAATCCGCTGGGTTAAGGGATCAGGTGATTCTGGCGGCCATGCATTTACGAAATGTCTACTTAAGACATGATCTTGAATATCCTTAGTTAACAATTCTTCCACTGGTCGGAAAATGTGCGAGAGCACTCCATCCTGCATAAAATTGATGTTTTCAATTCCGCGGTGTTCGTTTTGCACCTTTGGAATAACATAATCTCTTAAGATTTACAAGTATCGTTCACCATTTACGGTTACAGATACGGCTTCTTAGGTTTGAAAGATTTTTTGTAGATTTTCTACAGTCCAGATTCTACAGGTTTGAGTATTGATTCCACGATTCAAAGTAAAATGTGCAACATCCGCCCATAAAATACGGAATATCCATTCGGGTTCAATGTCCCTCTAAGCCATTACTCGCAATGAAAAATCGTATTAATTTCAAAATAAAACTCCAAAATAGAATGATTTCCTTTTGATACTCGTCTCTATAAATGTAATGCCGACGCTTTTATTTCTCGTGGAGACAGTAAAGTCCCATTCCTCCAGCAATTAAATATTGTTTATTTTATGTTATTAGCTGAATTTGTTAAAAAGTTATAATAATTTAAAATATATCCCTTATGATAACCTTGTATGTACAACAACAATATTGAGCCGTTGTACTGATAATTTCAGATATATTTAATTTGGAAATTTGGCGATTGAAAATCGACACACAAAATGTATTAATCTTGTCCAAAATTATATTAGAAAAGGGAGTTGTTTCATTCGTTCCAGTTGTTGGATTATATTCAAAATAAGCATGTCTGAAAAACATCAATATCTCTTTCAACAGCGTACAATACAATCAAAACAACGCACGATTTACATGAAACTTGGGAACCTTTTTCATAGAACCACTCTAAATACTTCTGCATTTGCAAGAATTACCTCAACATTTAAACTTTAATATTCGTTACGAACCTTTATCATTAAGATTTATAACAAATTGCTGTAATAGTAGATAGTAAATCATGATTCAATGTATATACACACAATTTGTGTTGCATTGGATTTTATGACACGTAATTACCTCTTAATGTGTAACGGATCACTAATTCTAAAGCACGTTTTACGCGTGTAATTTTATCCTGCATATACAGCGTTTATTAAGGAAAAATTATACAGATATATGAGCACATAAACGCAGACATTGCTTCACTGTTACATGTTATTACTTAAGCTCAAATTTAACGTTCACATTACGAAAATTTTTGTAAGGCACGAACATAAACGTTTTATTGTTTGAAAATTTGGTTAACTACCTACTTTATCAGAATACAAAATTAGACTTCCAAAAGTTCTCTTTGGATCGTATGTAATTTCAAGAACAATTTTTACGCAATTCGGTCTAATTTAACTGCGTGTTTGACAAATACATGTACTTACCTGTTTCAGATTTGGAAAATAATGTTGTATGCCTTTAAGAACGACTATCTAATGAATATAGTCTTGCAACACGATTTACAGGAATTAATTATGCATTAATAGCATATTCGTGTGTGGACCTGTAACCTTGTAATAAAAGAAAAATTATTTACTAATATACAAATGAAATTTCGTGAAAGAAGGACAGTATGTGTGTGCAATAAGCTTGATATTTTGACATTCCGTGATTAGGGAACGAATACCATCACATTGTAAAAGTTTAGGTATATTTATCAGATGTATGAAACCTGTTACTCATATATATGTATGTACACCACATAAAACTTACACCAATTCTACAACAAATATTAGTATGAAATATTGATAAAAAGTACTTGTTGGTAGACTTTGTACATTGCAAATTTAGTGGAAGAGATAAATATGTTAAAAGAACGCAAACTATCATAACACAACTTCTACATTTGTATACCATGGTAGAAGAATAATATTTCATATAAAGAAAAAAATGGTTACACAACAA
>SMLS01072093.1:0-42118 GCA_004785975.1 Popillia japonica
AAAAAAGGATGACATAATAGATATGAATAAAATTACTTGAAAAGGGATGCTGGTATACAATCAAAAATATTTATTCGGCAGTAGTCCTTATTGGTTGTCTAAGCATAAGGAACATGATATGGTGATGGTGATATGATTTCTTTAATGCCAGCTTCATCTAGGGGCTTTTAGCTTGTAGCTTTTGTACTTCCTTTGTATGTAAACTAAAACAAAAATTGCAGCCGTTGTAATATCTTTGACGCACAAAGAAAAAGAGTATATTTCGGATTGGTCTCTGACAGAGATGGCATGAACCTTAATTAGGCAGCGGCGAGAGTTATTGCGACGACAATGCGATTTGCAATACCGAGAATGCAAATTTAAGGATTGGAATACGCACATGAATCATTCGAAAAATAATAGGCCAACAGTAGGCGAATTTGATTGGGTAAAATAGCACTAACAATACACAATAGAACAGATACCAACAGTATAGAGTTTGGTGGGCTTTCGTAATTAGTTTGAAAATGCTTGAAAAGCAAGGAGCATAAATTAACATCGGTGTAAATACGGTAAGTGGCAAAATATTTCAAAAATTCCTTTTATTGAAGAACATATGTATATGTACGTACATACATATATTACTACATCAAATGACAGAATTGCAGTACAATATTAAATATATCTCCTATTAGAACGTTCAATCAGTGCAAACTGTGTGGGTTTTATTGTTAAGATGAGAAAGGAGGCTCTCACTGGTTGATGGCTACCTTGAAAATGCCAGACCAGCCTATGGTGATACTCTTCCATGTCAGAAAATTGAACGGTTTACTCTATCTGCCCCTACCGTGGCTGTGACAGTGAAGATTGATTCCGAGATGGTAGTGCTGTACCAAAGCAAGTTCGAATAATATCGCATTGCAATTATTAGTAATAAATCTGTTGACATGCTAGAGATGCCAACGAACGACGAGACCAGAACCGACGTATGGAAATTCTTTCGGTAATGTCAAAAGTTGTAACTAGTAAAACATTGTAAAACGACGGGGTTCCCCAGTGTATAAACGATGGGAGTGTAGAAGGCTGCAGTAGACAAGTAGTTGATCTACTTTTATTGATTAGACAACCCCAGATTCAGTAAATTAACTCTGAACTACATACTTTGTGGACTGCTTGGTATGTGTGCACCCAGATGAAATATTAAAAAACGAAATTTAGGCGAGCAGGCCTAGATTAGATATACAGCACTATTAAATACTCAAGTTAAACTAAAACTTATTCAAGCGGTAGATAGTGCAAATAGCTGTATTTTGAAAATTCTAATGCTTAGTACTAAATTAGCAACTACTGCTTATACTCTGCAGAATACGGCACCACATACATATTATTATTTACTACAGCACAATCATACATGATGTATAGTTTCGGTTTTAAAACTGAAAGAGTTGACATTAAGCTACAAATTAAACTTGCAATTACAATTTTCTTATTTAGAAAAAGGAAAAGTTATCTCACCATCAATTATACCATCTTCATTTGTGTGTATTTTAAATCGCTGTAATTAAAAAGCGACAATAAAACTGAGTAGTCGTCGATTATAGAATCAATTAATATTAATTAAGTGAGCTGGAAATTGCCAGTTAAGCAACCTATAAACACGAAAATTTGCAATCAGAGGGTTAATGAAGATATGTACTTCAGAATGGTTTTGCGTTGTTATTTTCTCCTGAAATACTAATCTCCATTGGTATTCGATATTATGTTTCTACTAGTTCCAAAAAATTGTGGTTGCAAAACATATGTATGCATATATAAACTGATTCCGTTACCTATGTTGTATGCTGACCGATATACATATAGCCATATACAGGGTGCCCGCGATATACAAAGCATACTTTTAAGGGATGATAGCTACAACTATTTAGAAACAAAAACATGTAATACACCTTGGGTCTATTTGTAAGCGTTAACGAGAAAAAAAAATATTTCTCATGTCACAAACTTCGACGCATACTGTACTGCGGCAGCCGATCAGTGCAGGATTTACCCGAGGATTACAGGCGTGTGTTCTTGCAAATGGGCAGCACATCGAGCCTTTCCTGTAATACATTTTCTCCTGTCTCTCGAAAAGGTCCTTTTTAGGACCAGAAATTTATCATAAATAAAAGAAAAGAACTAAATTTTGTAGTAGCCTTTACGAAAGAGCTTAAAGCGCCATAACATAATTGCACTATTATTAGATACATTGTTTTCATTCAATGCGACTTTCCCTCAACTTAAATTTTCATTTACCGATCGAAAGCTGCTATTAAACACGCCCCATCGATTTTATTGTCAACCTTATTAAAAAAAAACTCAAAGATACCTCTTTCCTATTGATCGGATATTTTTAAAACGTATGGCCATTGACTTCGTACGATACAATGGTCTAATGTAGTTCAAGGTCGTATAAACATATGATGCTTGGCTTGCAGCTGTGCTTCTATTGAATACGTGTAGAGTATAGCGTAAGCGAAATGACACCACTCTTCCATTTCAATGTATTAAATAATTCGTTTTCGTCGTTTTTTTCAGTTATTTTCAACTCTAAATTTTTGATATGGTTTCTTGGTTATTTAAGAAGCAATATGGATGAGTTTTCTTGTACAGTATGGCCAAATAAGGTTTTTTAGAAATAATTTTTTTCTCGTTTACGCTTACAGATAGACCCAAGGTGTATTATATGTTTTTGTTTCTAAATCGTTGTAGCTATCGTCCCTTAAAAGCATGCTTTGTGCGAGGACATGCCAATTACGGGATTGATAACGTATATTTCATGATTTAGTGTCTAGAACAGTCTACAGTGTAGAATAACATAACAGCAAGTCAGCACTTACGTTAGATATGATAACTAGCCTAGAACAATCTAACTGGAGTAGATGTCTTATTTTTCAAACCGTATGTTGATAGGGATATATTTTAAATTATTATAATTTTTTAACAAATCAAGTTAATTAAAAAATGTCAACGGCAATCGCCCAATACGACCTCCAGTTTGTTTTTGTACAATGTAAAATTCCAGTAATCCGCTGGGTTAAGATAATCTTGGTGACCACGAATTTCTAAAATGTCTGCCTACCGCACCATCTTGAAAAATGTTGGCTAACAATTCTTTGACTGGTCTGAAAATATGCCGGTGTACCCTATGTTGCATAACAATTCCGTAGTCCTTGTTCTGCAGCTGTGGATTCACATAATCTCCTCACACTAATAAAATCAGCTGTAAAACAGCACCATATGGGGACTTTGTTTTCATAAAGACCTTCTTGCTTTCTTGTAGATTTTCTGCAGGATAGATTGTACAGTTTTACGGGATGCTGATGTGGATGCTGACACATGAGTGAGAGGAAGAGAGAGAAAAGTGGACGTATTGATCTCTTGGACTCAAGGTTATTTATCGGCGTTAAAGCCGATGGTTTAATTCCATACCCTTCCATAGATTTTACCATTCCATCGATTTACTTGATCAAATCTCGGTAACTATCCCCAACTATAACTCAATAACGGTCGATGTGTGGCTGAAATAGACATGACTGCTTTAAAATATAACCAAACCCCAAATACAAATTAAAAAGTATGGTATAATATTTAAAATAAGTGCTGAAAGTTGATGGCTATTTCTAATGAAAGACATAACTACTCTTGATGAGTTGAAAAATTTCATCTCCACAGTTGGAATACAATTGGCCAGAATGTTTAAGATAAGGTGTTCCAGCATATACAGCAAGATATAGTGTTTAAAAAATACTGTGGTCAGTTTAAGCATTTCTTGCCTATTCTCTAACAATATCGCAATAACATATTTTCAAATTATTTTTGTTCCTACCCTGGTCTAAATCTGCCAGTCCGATCTATCTACTTCGCAATGTGGCCACTTTAAGTCAACGTATCCACCTTCAAATTTGGGGTTTCATGATGGCCAGTTCCGTTGGCTCGACTGGTACGAAAAAGCCAGCTTTAACTAATATACAACCATAATGAACTACTTATATATTTCGAAAATTAAAATATTTCGTCAGTTAGTTCGTTTGTGTTGTTCTGAAGCCTGAAGAAGTATAAGAACAGCGACCCACATATTCTTTAATCTTCGCTTGATGTGAGCTTTATGATTACCCACTACAAATATTTCCACAATCATAACGCATCGCTGCATTACTATACAAACAACTTATTGTTAGCTGTAGCTCTGTAGTTTATTCGCATCCTGTGATGAAATTTACAGTAATTATGCTTATACTCCATATTATTGGATTGAATTAGTAACTTCAATAATGAGAGAAGTAAACAACTGGCGTAACTAAACTAAACGGCTTCTGTTTGTTTGAGAAGTATATTGCCGCATTTGTTTTAATAGAAAATATAAAGATTTTAAAATCTTATTCTGTTCCCTATAAAGGAGATATTAATGCACCATCCTTATCACAGTAATCGTCTTAACATAAATTACTGACTCCACACGGCATATGCGGGCACAACTAATGCCAAGATTTCTAAAGTGGTAGTACCAACTGTTAGCGTCAGTGAAATAGGGTTACGCCAGTGTTGACGTCTTTGCGGTGGTCAATTACATAATTGATTAACATCGATATAAATAACATCTATTTTAACATTAGCGATTTAGTCGCATGTGCTACTTTTTGAATAATATTAAATTCACAACTGCGTACTTTTTCTTCCAAGAAGTCATGTTGTTCTACTTACAATAGCTTACTTATAATACAAAATTTGATATGATGCAATATTCAACTCACTTGCGCAGTAGCCATTGAGCTGGCAATTACTTACACAATTATGATCATACACAAAAATAAACCGGGAAAAAAAAAACGGTTGACTTCTAACAGTAATCGTAAAAGAGCCACATAAAATAAGCCATAAGCAGTGAAATTTTCATATACAACACCGTACGAAACAATTTACTTGTTGCAAAAAGAAAAAATCGCATTTACTGACTTTTCCTTTCGCATTGTTCTACACTACCCGCACTTCACATTCTATATTGACCCATTAGAAACAAACGTAGGAGTGGAATGGACTATTCGCCCTGTTAATCTCCCTCTATTAAACCAACCCAAAACCATTAACGGCTGGCCGAATCCGTAGCTATTGCACGAGTTGGCCGAAGATTAAGCACTGTACTTTTTCATTCCTTTAATTTTTAAATCACCTCATCTATCTTAGCCGGCGCCTTCTTTAAAAAATAAACAGTTTTTACCGTATTAATTTTAGTACTTCCATGTAATATTTCTTCGTTATTTTCGCACGGATATATCGCATTTACTTTATGAAACTCAAAATTTACTCCGGTTGCAGTTACGTGTAATGGCAATGTATTTTTCAGAATTCATTCCCTACCTAGTCGCCAAAGTTGTAATCGATATACATACATCTTCGTCTGTTACAAATACAGTCGATTTGAGCTACTTATGTTATTCAAGGACCCATTGTTCATGCAGGGTTAATAATTAACCTGACAATAATGGGTTCAAATGTGCAATTAAATGTGTTCTGTTCTATGAGACAGCGTCTCTTCTCAACCATCGTCAACGGTAGCCATTTTGAATTATTATGTCTAGAAGATTTTTTGTGATTTCAAAAGTACATACATTGGATGTCCGTTTGTTGAAATAAAATACATAAGGCTGATAATTTACAAAAATTATATTACACACAGAAATCATGCTGCCAAGTAAATGACAAAGTAAAACAAAATCAATTTGATTACTTTTATATTTAGATATAGTTTATGCCTACACACCACTGAACCCAACCGTTTATTTTCAAGCGTATGCAGAACTAAACAAAAAAAAATATCTACACAACTACACAGAGATTTAAGGCAATTTGGCCTTAAATTAAAAAATAAAAGGAATTAAATATTTACCGTAAATCAAACCTGTCGATTTTTTAAATGTTTTTTATAGGGAATTTCGTTGCTTTCCAAATGTAAATAAATAATAATTAGAATGCGTTTATTTTAGTGCGTGACTTCCTTCATAGCATTATTTGTGTCTATCTAATTTTTATAAACAAAATCTTTGAAATAACCCAAAATTGCAAGATGGTGGTCAAAAGACACAATAAAGTTGATGATGGTTTGACTAGAGATGAAACGTCGCATTTGAAATTTTTAGCCGCCATCTTGTAGAGCAGAAGGGCCCCTTCAGATTTTCGTTATAGGTTTGAGTAAATTAGTGCCCTAGAATTTAAAACTCTTTGTACTTAGTTTTTGATAAGAACGGAAATCCGATGACCAAGGAATTCCAATTAGATTTCACTTCCCCTTACATTTTTTTATCTTCTCTAAATACTTCTAGCTATACAAAGGAAAGTGATTTGATAGTCATATTACTATCAACCATTATCTAATGTTTCAAGTATTTCTGAACAGTTTCGGTACTATACTATTGATATTTTTTTGCGAAGAAAAAAGTTCTCTTACTTTTCAGCGAAGAGATTCATGTTCATGAGAGCTGACTAATATAAAAAGGTTTAGCTATTGCGTCTCCGTCTACAAGTGTTAAACGTAACAAAATGCGTAGAGTTCGACGACGTGAAAATTATCACCGTGTTAGTGACCTTGACAGAGGTAGAATCGTTGCTTATTGAGATGTTGGTTTGTCCTATCGCGAAATTGGCCGCAATGACAATGACAAGGGCAATGACGGTAAAGCGTGTGTGTCGTCTATGAAGAGAAGATGGTACAGGATCATAAAGAAGACCAACTAGTGACCAAACAGTGGATTGGTCAATGACAACTTGTGTCTGATATATGGATTGCTGAGAAGAGGAAATTTGTTGTTCGGCGTCTGTAGCTGTAGTTTGAGAAGAAGTTGAGGGTGTCGGTTCTGACAGTTGCAAAGATGAAAGCGATGGTTCTGATGTTGATTTCTGTTAAAGGGGTGAATGCCTGTGCAACGATAGCCACTAATTGCAATATCCATTCGAGAAACTCGAGTAAAACCAGAAGCACCAAACCCTGCAACCTCGTATTCACTGATTCTTACACCAGGATACGATCTCATCCACGAGGCACATGCATCATTGTAAGCAGATTTAAAAGGCTTCATGAAAGTACGATCAAGTGGCTGTAGCTTGTGGATCGTATGAGGTGGGGTGCTCAACATGTGGATATGATTTTTCCTTGCAAGTTCAATGACATCTAAGTCTTTATGACTATCATGTCCGTCAAGCATCAAAAGAACTGGATTCTCTGCTGTGGGCTTTGAATATTTCACAAAGAGGTGCATCCATTTCAAAAATAATTCAGCATTCATCCAACCGTTCGGCTGAGCTCCACCTACACTTTTATTTGGAGCATTAATCATAGGTCTCTCATTCATTCGGGACCGTGGGAATACGAAAAATTGTGGTACAAACTGACCACCAGCGCTCATAGCAATAAGTACAGTCACATTCTTCCCACGTTCTGCAGAAGTAAGTTTCCCAACTTGTCTTTGGTTTTAAGCAGCTAGAACTTTCGCATGTTTTTAGACAATACTAACGGCAGTGTCATCGCAGTTCCATAGTTTGTTGGCAGTGAAATTAAACCTCTGTATCAAAGTCTCAAGGCATTCGTAGAATCGGTCAACCTGAGGTCTGTTAAACCCTACAGCTCTCATCAAACTTGTTGATTCAGGCGCAATGATAAATCAGTGTGCCTTTTCATAAAAGAATAATAAAAGTTCTTTCCTGCAAATTTTTTTTCTTTATTAAACTGGTGAGGTAATTTCAACTTTTCGGCAAGTTGGAAAACGAGAAATAGAAATTCTTTTCTGTTTAAGGGCATTAGCCTATTTGCCAAGTTTTTAACGTGTCCTACCTATATTTTTTCGTGTTCAAGTGAAAAGGTATTGTGAAAACGACCCATAAGTGGCTTAGTGGACATCTCTTTACCACGTTTAATAGCACTAATTCTGTCGTTCAATGTAGCTCGTGGCACCTGGTAGCGATCCGCGGCTTGGCGTGTACTCATTTAATTATTTATGACCTTTTCTACGGCTTTACGCATGTTCGTAGGATCCCAGGTGTCCTTCTTTTTCCTTTTCCTACGATCATTTTCAACGTCTTACATCTTCGTGTACCTGTAAGCGAATTAAACTACTCACAAATGGCCTGAATCAATTGCCGGTACTGGAGGGCAATATTGTGGCCGGTACTGCAGGAAACAGAATAACATATTATGTTCCACTACAGACACGGATGTGTGAACAAAGATTGATTTGAAACATATTTTATAATATCCATCCAAATAACCAATACATACGAGGTTTGACTTATTTCAAACTCGTTCTTTAAACTCGAAAAATCACCAACAGAACTTTCGTTGCGTAGCGTACTACTATCACACTTTTCACAAATATTTTCACTGACGTTAAACTTGTGGCGACAGGTCACTGCCGCGTTGGGCATAAATACTTGTAGAGTGTATCGCACTAATAGCGGTATGAGTGTAAGCGTCACTCACTAAAGAATATTAGAACTAACAAGTGGCCGGTACTGGATGCCGGCCGGTACTGTGGGACACTCCCGTACACTATATCGCCGCATTCGAGCCTTTGGACGGTCCATGATTGGTGTTTATTTTGACTGCCGACCACTGTCGTCAGCGCTTGAACAGGAGCAGAAGATGGCAGCAGTGGGAAGCAGAATTGGATAATGTCATTTTCAGCAGCAAATCGCGATTCTGTCTAGGTATGCATGGATTTGTTGTTTAGAAGCATTTACAGAGAGGACTGTTGGAGTAATGGTTTGGGAGGCTATTGCTCATGTTAGCCGATCACCACTTCTGTTTATTCGAGGCAATATGCCAGCTGCGCGTTATGTTGATGATAACCTACAAACCACTTTACTAGCTTATCTAGATGGCCACCCACACGTCCTTTTT
Source organism: Popillia japonica (assembly GCA_004785975.1). Classification (NCBI taxonomy): domain Eukaryota; kingdom Metazoa; phylum Arthropoda; class Insecta; order Coleoptera; family Scarabaeidae; genus Popillia; species Popillia japonica. Next base: position 8,906 of record SMLS01072093.1, read on the forward strand.
CAGCAAGACAATGCACGTCCCCATATTGCTCGTCGAACTATAGACTATCTCCAAGAAGCAGGCGTTAATATTTTGCCGTGGTCACACCGTTCCTCGGACTTAAACCCTATAGAACATGTGTGGGATATTACAAAGAGGAGATTGTCCACTTTGCACTATCCCCCACAAACGTTGGCTCAGTTAATCAACAAAGTTCAAGTTACTTGGAAGGAGGTACTTAAAAGCAGGCCATATCATTTTGTCAATGTCGAGACATGTACATACAAGAGTGTACCAGCTACGGGGGCCAAGCACATTATAAATTTTTGTTCCTGTTAGATGTTAATAAAATTTCTTGCAAATGTTATCTTTCCATTCATTCACATTCCCAAAAAATCTAGTTAAGCACATGATTTCTTCTGGGTGTAACACTTCCAATGTCACTGACTATAAGTTGCAGAGTGTACATTGAAACACGTTGTTTCTTCTTTGAAAAACGGAACTGGAATATGCCATAAGGGAATATTTGAAAGATGCCCCTGCATTCACTGCTTCATGACACCCAGTTTTAAATACACATCTAAGACTATTATTTTTTCTATTATCAAATGGTGAGTATCTTATATTGAGCAAGTCGCTGAGGCCCCGTTTTGTGTAGCCAATGCTTTTCCCATGATTGACTCTGTTAGCAAGGATATTTTAAAATCAGTTCAATTGTGTATGAAACTTGGAACAATTTGTTGACTTTCTTTGTTTCTGTATTCCTCAAAAGGAGCCAACGGACGCATATATCTCCCTCCCACATCATCTAGAGATTTCACGAAGAAAACCAATTAAAACCAACTCTAATATGACCACACTGTTACAAAAGTAGCAACAAACTGTAGTTGAAAATTGTATACACCCTTGATTACCTGAATATATTTATAATCAAATGGAACGAAAATATCCATCTATATACATATGTATGTTACAAAATATCTTGTACAGTTAAAGACTACTAGTCAGTCCTAAATATTATTTTTAAGCGCAGCTATTATAACAGACACGGTCAGTGCGATTTCAGAAGTGTTTGTTTATTAATGAAAAAACCAGGTCATGTTTACTTCTACGCCTTCCATGTGGTTGATTATTTCCGCAAAAGATCCAAATACATACTAGCTGTCAAGCTCATTGATTTTTGGCTATTGTTACGGTATATTATATTTCCGCGTCATCTTGGCGTTCTCTAATGTTTTGCCTTCTTACAAAATACTTGTTTAGGTACTATGGAAATATGGTACGTTTACAACAATAAATTTGCCAAAATCGATGATGGTAGTCCACTATTAGTTATAAATATGCATATAAATGAAATTAAATTTATCGAATCCAAGTCACTTACCGACTTTGTTGTAAATAGTACTATTTTTTATCGAAAGACATGTAGAAAGAGTTTGTAATATGCTTTTCACTTTAAGGCAGTAAGTTATTCCATTTACCCTTCATTGCCTTGTCTCAAACATAAGAGAAAAAGTCTTGCTTAGTCTCGAAAATATTTAAAATTAAGTTTTTGATAATGTATTATTTCCAATGTCTATGAACATTATCGGAAGGAAGTTGTATAACTGATAATTGGTTGGACTTCCATTTTGCAATTCACATCGTCTATCATCTCATCCAAATGTTTATTAGGTTTATAGCACTAGCGTCTAAGGAGCAATTGGTATAGGGCAAACTTTGATCAATTTCTCAGAACAATTTGGCTTCTTTGGTGGCAGGCACAGATTTCATCACACGTATCTGGAGTAAACTGCACACAAGCTACAGACAATTTACTTAGTTTTGGGAGCGGCTCACCTGGTAGTATTATAGAAACAGCCTTATTTATTTTGACGTGTTTCAAAATTGTCTTCAATATCAAGTCAAAACTAAGTTCAAAACAATTCTTCTTCTCTCTCTACAAGAAAGCTCTATTTTCTGCCTAAAAGCTCAAAGTCGCCATATTGTCTAAACTTCTTCTCACCTTACTTCTTTGTATACTTTGATTTGAGAATGCACACTAGTACAGTAGATTGGTACATAAATAGATAACTTTCTTAAGTTAGATATATCACAAAAATGTATCCCATCTAAGAGTATATTAAAATGTCTTCCAGAAGAACGTATGTATATACTTTGTTTGAAGTATGTAAATCTTTATTATAGCCCACCTGAATACTAGGTTGTTTTTCGTGTATGGGCTTATTAACGTCACCTATTTTACAATATGGCCCCTTGTTTAATTTATGGCTAATTGGAAATCTTTGTGGCGCTTACGGTATTTCCAATGAGGAAGTCTAACGTATAGTCTCGACGATGAAATGAAAATCAGGCTACCAGATGCGCACCGCTTGCTTTTCAATTTCCCCGAGGCTTATTATTATTACTCAAGATTTATTATTACGCTGTTGTATATTAGAATATAGCCATAATTTTGGATTTTTACTTTTTCAAATATATTTAAATAGATTTTGAACTTTCATCTAATATTTCAATTCTAGGAATACGACCTACAAATCTTACATATTCTTCTTGTTTTATTGGATTCCGATGTTGGTTTAGAACAGTATATTTTCCGAGCTAGTACAGCTCTTATCAATAGTACACCATTTGCAAATATTCGAAGCCATTTCATTCTAGGTAAACTGGTGGACGGAGAAAAGACGTGTAGTTTACGTCGCAATCTGATAGCTACATACGTCAAGCTTTCGAACACATCAGACAAAACTCACTGAAAACTTCTCCGATATATAAATTCTCTTATCTGTGCTGTGGAAAAAATAAAACGGGTTGACAATCAACGAGACGCGTTCCTTTTATAAAATAAGGAATCAGTCACTTTTGTTGGCGTACCAGAGGGATATATAAATAAGTTAAGGAATTAAGTTACGCATTTGAAAACACAATAATATGTGATCGAATTAAATGCATATATTGTAGCAATGGGGCTGCTGCTTATAATTTTATCAACGTTAAAAGCGCTTGGTAGATTTATTAACATATTTTTCAACTTCGTATGAGACCTTAACATTATCTGAAGGAAAAAAATGCGAACGAGTTATCAGATAGGATTTGAATCGATCAATTTTAAGGTTTATTGCACGTGTTTTTGCTGTGACTACATCAGGGAGGGGTACTTTTTATTGCGAACTATAAAATTCCTGATATATTACATAGATTTACATAAAATGAGACGACCACATCATTGCACTTCGACTGAAGTGACTCAGATTTTAACATTTATTTATTTATTGCAAAACAGTACCAATTTCATGGCAAAAGAATAAACTAAACATAATTCAAATGTTGTGCGTACTATTAACAAAAATCCTAGAGATCCTAACTATAAAGTAACAATTGACATTGTGTAGCAGAAAAGCGAATAAGCACTTCATTCCTAAAATAATTTTACTTATATCAGTACACACAAAATCACCCTATGAAAGAAAATCGAGAAAAAAAACAGACTGTAATTATGGTATATGAACTAGCGATCGACAGAGAGAAGTTCCTGAAATAAACAGTGAAAAATATCGCACTTATGAGAAATCTGATTGTAAAGTGAAGACATAAAGGTAAGTGAGGAGAGAAACATAAGGTTAGTTCTAGCTTGAACAGTATAAAAGGTTTGAACGTTTCTAGTTGATAATCGCACCACATTAAAATTAAGTCCTGAGGGGAGTAGATGGGCGTCGATCTGGTTATGCAGCAACTTGTAAAGAAAAGTCAAACGAGCACTTCTGCGACGTGCTCCAAGGGATGAAAGTGCAAAAGTGTCAAGCAACGCATCATATGGAAAGCCTCTCGCTGGATAATTATGATGCCTTCTCAACCATAAGTACTTTAGAAACCTTCTTTGCAGGTTCTCAATCATGGTATTATAGAAATCATAATAGGAGTTCCATATGATAGAAACATATTCCAGTTTAGATCGCACGAAAGAAAAAATAGCACTTTGATAGTAGTTAAGTTTTGGAAGGAATTTAAGTTTCTTAAGATAAAACCTAGCATTTTATTTGACTCGGCCACTATCATATGCACGTGTTCGTTGAAGATTAGGCAGACTACCAAAAAGTATTCCCAAGTCATGTATTGTATCACACCTAACCAAACTACTAGGCCCTATGGTATAATCAAAAAGCAGCGGAGACTTCTTCCTGGTGAAGGACAGAACTTTACACTTTGAAACATTAAGGTCTAATTTATTCCGTAAGCACCATTGATCCAAAATAAATAAGGAGGTCTGCAGCTTGATGCAATCCTCAAGCGAGTCAATAGAGGTAAAGAGCATAACGTAATCGGCAAACATTAAAGCATTACAACTGATATTCTCCACTAAATCATTTATAAATAAGAAGAATACTAGTAGCCCCAAATGATACCCTTGAGGCACACCGGAGGTCACTCTACAAACAGTTGAGCCTTAAACAAATTGTTTATGTTTCGCGCACAGATCCGTTCAAATCATATACAGACATTAAACGAGAATTAGACTAGGTCATTAGGGCAGGCACGATTCGCCGATGCCTACAGGAAAACTACTGGTAAGGGTCGCCAGAAACGTGCCGTTACTGACCACCAAAAATACTTATAAGTACATGGAATTTATAAATACCTCTCTTTATCTCATGGTCTAGTCTAGAAGATCTACACAGATAGTTGATTGGTTAGAACTCCAAGGAAAGTAAGTTATGGAGTGTTCTGCCCAGAGCTCAAACTGTCAGTACAAAGTGCACTGCCTGACAATTTTAGTATTTTTGATGCATAAATGTTTGATATACGAATTGCTTTGTTAAAATGTCACCAGCATGCGTAAAAAGTGTTGCGATCCTAACAGATTTGCAGACAGCCATCAAGGGGTTGTATGTAAAAAGTTTTACCACAAAAATACATTAAATGGTAATAGAAATCAAGAAAATGATTTTAGAAATACACCAAAGGCGATATGTAAAGTAAAATAATCTTTATTTCCAAAGATCAAACACAAACAGGTACTGGTCTGGGTAATGGGTCACTGCAGAACTGCAGAAATTTGAGGAATGCCAGTGTTCAGAGCATAAAACAGCGTTGGGTAGAGCAATACGAGGCGTCCTGAACGGGACAATCCTACAAATGGTCATAGGATGGCATTCAAGCAAAATATTGACTCTGGAAAAAGGCATTTCAAGAAAGAGAAATCATAATGAATAATCCGCAGACTACTGAGGTTTAATCACAATCAACTAAAAGCTCACCTAGAATATTCTTCCGACGACATGTGCTGACGTCCAGGATGCCAACCATATATCCTTCGGATGATTGCGCAAACAACAACAAAGAGAAGATTTCCAACAAAGTCTCGGGGGAAATTGACAATACTCTCATTATAATATAATTATATATCTTGCCAACTGATGACGTTAAAATTTCACATTAACGTAGTAGCTTGAAAGACTGATCTTTTTCGTTTTCACATCATGTTCTCTTAAATTTTAACTACCCATATTGTACACGCATAAAAAATGGATGCAAATGTAGTTTGATTAATGTAGTGCTTAGTGAGAAACAATGCTTGGAACAATATAGACTATATGAGGTAGTTGTGTGGCCTGAATTCACTAGAGACCTGCTGGATAAAGACAGGAAAACCGTCAGAATGATAGTAGGTCTGGTGACAGGTCACTGTAAACTAAATAGGCATCTGTACAACATAGGCCTAGTGGGAGATGCTATATGTAGATTCTGCAAGGAGGAGGAAGAAACCCCATGTGACGTGCCATTGCGAAGGCCTGGCAAGGACAAGGTTTCTAATTTTGGGCACAGAGTATCCCACAGCACAGAGCTACATACAGGAGCCGCTCTCAAGGACGTTAACCCTCATAAAGAGGGCAAAGTTAGAGGGCGCCTTCTAGGATTATTGTGGATCACAATAGACCGGGAAGGTCACGGTGAAAGAAGCGCGTAATGCTACCCCTAATCTTATCTAATATGAGGTAGTGATACTAGTTTACATGACAAATAAACATGACCCATCCGGTTTTTAACAAACATGGGGATATAGACATATTCCTGTAGACGAGGAAGAAGAAAAAATAGTTTTCGCAAATCATCTAGATGTACTAGATGTATAAATAATATTCACCGAAAAAGTACTGGTTCAGTGTATGATAAAAATAACAATGTTATACCTCGTGGGCCGTCAGGTGCTGCATGTGGTGCTTCATGTAGTAACAGTTATTTTATGTTTCTACATATTTATTTCTGAACACGATATGACCTTCCACAAATTCTGAAAACAAACATATGCGCACGTAACTATAATTTCTATCAGAAGTTTGGAGGTGATGCCAAAAGCTTTGCCTTTTTTTTAATATTTCATCTTTCAACCACATTTTATTAAAATACATATATCCACTCAATTCACATACAACCACCATTTTCTAACAAAACATTTACTTCAATGGAAATTTGCTGGTATTCTAGGAGTAAGAAAATTTAAATAATTATAGTAATCCTATCAATTTTTAGTCACCCAGCCAAAGGAGTAAAATCAGGGGATCTTTGATTGTGAGAGAATCAGACATACAGTTTCTGAGTGCTAGGCTGGGCGACTGTCGCGGGTCGATCGAACATCGGCTCTCCATTCAAGTGGCATTCGTTTTTAGAAAATTATTAATAACGCAATATTAGGCGAGGTAATATTGTGGCAAGTCCTACAAAATGACGCTTACTCACACCAAATAGAGAGCAAAAACTGCAGTGGTAGTCCGACAAGCAATACACCTTGGCAGCTATTGTAGTTGTACTTACCACAAACAAAAAATACACTTACATCTGTCTTGTAAATCCCTAATCAGATTCTCTCCTATATGGCTTGGCTAGCTTCTTGTCAGAAGCTATGGATTAATTAATCTTAATTGCAACGAAGCAATTTGATAACTATATTGCCCAAGATTTTTTTGAACATATCAATCACAAACATATGAAAATGAAATGAAATAGTCCTCACATGTTTTTGAAGAGATTGTGACATAAAGGCAACTGCTTCATTTTTCTTAAAAGCATCGATGCATACTTACTCTTTTAACTTCCTATTATTTGATACGCAACTTAGCGCCTTGCATTTTTTTCAAAAGTAAAAATGTTAATCACAAGCCTCACTCAATCCGTATGTTAAAACTATTCAACTTCCTTTCCGCGTGCTTCCAGTTACAGTTGTTAAGTTGTTTCTTTTACGATTTTATGAATTAGGTGTCATATCCTCAAAGGTACGGAGGCACAATTAAAATAAAATTAATATATGCAAATAGTTATGCTAAGAATGCAGTAAAAATCGATTTATTCTAGAAATATGTATATTCTAGAGTACAATTAAAATGAATATACGTAGATATAACGTACTTCACAATCCGTAACCTAACAAATATTCAGAAATATAATGAAAACCTTTGCTTTATACACTACATACATGCGAGAAAGGTAATTTCATACCTGCTCCACTATGGGTAAACTAGAAAATGGGAAACAGCAAAACACACAATAGCATTCTTGCAACGGTAGTTCCGCTGTCTCTTGTGCTTGTAAAATTTATTTCAACATGCAAGATGGAAGAAAGCTTTGAATTACTCCGTCGCAGTGCTTTTATTTTTACAAAACGTACACATTACATTTCATCTAACTGTTACAAAAGTATGGTGATATTTTATAAGTTCTGGTTCGACCCGCCGATTTCACCTCTCCTAGAAAGTTTAATTTCTCGAAGAAAGTTTGTCAGAAAAGTTTGTAACGAAGTTCGCACCGTATGATCTTATACTGGTAACAATGTTGCTATGTATTTTAAAAGGATTTAAAGTGTAACTATTTTCCATAATATCTTTTACTGAATTGTTGTTTAGATAAATTTAGGAAATTGATTTAATTTTGACATGTTTCATTCAAAAACAAACTGGTCTACAGAGGAATTTATTCGGTTTCAATAAACTTTCAATATTTGCATAACACACTCTAGTGTATTACAAACATTTCTAAATTAATTAGGAAGTATCGATTGCATCGGTGATTGAATAAAACTGATTAAAAATAAATTGAATATATAATTGATTTCTCCTATAACGTGATTCATGAAGAGCCGTAAATCACATGATTTTTAATTGTCGTTTGATTAAATGGATTATAAATATGGATGTGTATAGTGAAATACGTTTAACAGGAAAACGCTTTAGAAAAAATATCGGTCAACACGAAATAATAAAGCGGTCCAGAAAAAGTATGTACTATGTATTTACATACATATCGCTTCTCGGAATGAACAAAATACTAAAATCAACTGCTGGGTCGGCAAGAATAAAAAGTTTGAAATCAAAAGAGAATGAGACAATGAGGTTTATCTATGCAATTTACCTAGCATCTCTCACTGGTTGGATTTGAAATTCGATGATGATGATATGTTGCAGTCTGTGTAAGAATCACTGAATTTGATTCGCGTCTTTTTTCTATTAAAAAAATTGTGTACGTGCACAATGGCAACGAGCTTACGTGGAAAGCAAACTGTTATTACGCTTCAAATAACTATGAAACTACTTAAAGCAATTGATCAAATTACGACCATGTTCGAATAATTAAGAAAAAAAGTTCAAATTACAGCAGTTTGAACGCAGTAAGTTGGAGCGAAAGAGAAAACGTACGAGAACATCCAAACACGAAGATATAGAGATTTCTTTACTTGTTTGGTTTGAACAAGCAAGGTCTCGGAATGTTTCCATGTCAGGATCTTGAATGCTGGAAAAAAGCAATAAACTTGCGTAATAGGTGGCCATTACATTTTCTGCAAATTCGGGATGGTTGAAACGTTTCAAGAAAAGAAATGGCAACGTACTAAAACTGTTCGCGATGAAACTAATCGAGCTTTACCAACCATGACAACAAATGGTTGCGCTCTGCGTTGTCTTCTTCTTGAAGAAGATGAAGCGAAAGATCTCTTCAATACTGACAAAACAGGATTATTTTACCGCTGCTTACCCAATAAAACTTTACCGTTTAAGGGACAATCTAATTCAGGGTGAAAAATCTTCAAAGAACGGATTACTGTGTTGGTAGGATGCAATTCGAATGGTTCTGAGAAGCTAGCCTTATTAGTTATTCATAAAAGTTTATTATTAAATCGTGGTGTTTTAAAAATACTACCGGTCTAATATGATTGTAAGGTTGAATATGTAAGTTTAGATACACAATTCTTACGAGAAAAGTTTAAGGTCCCCATCTCAGGCCCCAAGCTTGCATTGAAAGCTATAAAACTTACCGTTTTGCCTCCAAATACTACAAGTGAAATCGAGGCATTGCACAAAACTTAAAATTTTGATATCGAAACCCATTGCTACGAAAATATATACTGTCAGTCGAAGCAAACGAAGATTTTTCTATCAGATTATTAGATGCCCTTCATATGTTGCACTCTGCATGGAATTCAGTGACTTCTCAGACGATTAAAAATTGTTTTCGTCACGCAGGATTCTCAACAGCATTAGATTCTTTGGCCCCAAAACTGGAGGAAGAGAATACTAAAACTGAGCCGATATTAAATAAAATGTATGAAAAAGTTTTTATATTACCAACTTTTATTGAGTGGCAGGACATTCAGGTAATTTTGACACAGTTGACATTCTTGCAAAATTTGTTTGTAGAAGTGGCAATTCATATCAATCTACCCTTTGCAGTTCAGACATTATTAACATCACAAAGCAGTCAGTGTTATAGCGGAGATGGTAGGACTTGTGGAGAAAAAGTTACAACGAGAAAATGACCCAATATGCTTATATACATCCATCAATTTATAGCAGACCCTGGTATCTCTCTCAGAATAAAATTTCTCGTTTTTTACAGATCTACAATTGCAAGAATAAAGTTTGGGTACGGTCAACAACCATTCCATTTACACAAACTCAAGATTATTGATTCTCCTAAGTGTCAGTATGGATATGAGGTAGCTGATCTGAATCATATACTTTTTAATTGCCTTTTTTTACTCAGCAACTTATTATTCAAGGAATATATCTACCCACAAGCATAATAACATTAATGGGTTTAAATAACCAGGTAATTGATGACTTAATCATAAAAACATTAATCAAGGTAAACATAAAAATTTGATATTGTGTGTGAAACGATTTCTACACTTTTCTGTTCCTTTATGGGTTACTTATTATCCGGCGGCCGATTTCTTATGTTGTGGTTAATTGTCATCCCGATAGGCCCCGGGATGTGAAATAGGCTTTGATCCCGAAATGCCAAAACCTAAAAAAAATTCTATATTATTGAAGTGTTCTACAGTTTCATCGAAAGGTTTTGTTGTAGTAGATGATGATAATGTGTATATAGCCAAAGGCCAAATGATATAGATTCTGACGACAAATTAAATAATGAAAGGAACAATGCAGTTCCTGTTATCACAAGATCCTAAAAGGGGAACATCATGAAAAGTATGCAGTCTTTCAGATGCACATTCCAAAGGTGAAAAAAAGGGCAATATCAAACAATTTGTTGACAATTTCCTGCTAAAATAACAATGCAAAAAATATCAGATTATTTTTAAAAAAGCAATAAATGTTTTATTTGTTTTTGTTTTATTGCAAAGTATGTATTAAATTATGATTTTTCTTAAAGGCATGCATAGTTATGTATCTATGTAACTAAAATGAACTAAACGTAATTTTGTTAAGTATATGTACTTACGTCATGTATCATGTATTTACATATATACATATATCGTATTCTTTTTGCAATATCCTGTAACACGAAAAAATTTTGCAGTTCTCTCAATTTCGTGTTAAACGTATTTCACTGTATATCGCTTCTAGAATCACTATTTTTTTCACCAAATTCACCAAAACACCCTATATTTAATCATGTGTCTTTTACTTTTATGAACACTCCTCTACTCTAATATCTTTCGATTTATAGAAATTTTATCTCGTAAAATGTTATCATTAGGAAGGTTTTTACGTCTAAGTCTAAGTTTCTAACATAGTTTACAAGTAACTAGTTGCAAAAAATTGTTGCCACTTGATAAATCCATAAAATAGTTTAGCTTACAAGTCATCTAATTCTGTTTCCGTTGTTATTCCCGGAAAATCTATACTGTCACTGTCATTTCTTGTATAAAGCAAACTTCTTAATTATGTACTAGTTGGCTAAATAGTGTTATAGAAGTAATGGCACAAATCGCACAATTGCTAGAGCTTCACAATTTCTAGTATTAATTATGGTAATAATTGTGTGCTATACCTTTTTATGCTAAATTACTGAATCAATTGCCTCATGTATTACTTTTGTTTGTATACGTATAACATTGTAGACAGAGGATCTACCTACATCTTCATTTTCCAATCTTGCCTGTTTATCGCTCTTCTGCTATTAATCGTGGAAGAGAAAAACCTCGAAAGAAGATAGTGATAAAATGCTTTTTAAATTCGATTTAAATTTACACGAAGTAATCAACTTCTGTAACGAAAAAGGTTTTCGTTGTTTGACAGCAGCATTTGTCTCACGAAAAAATTGCTAAATGTCGCTCATAAGTTATTTAAGAGGTCTGTAGACTTGCTCATTTAATCTATAAATATTTTAGCACCATGTCAGACATCCTTTTGGCTGTTATTTTATAGCCTTTATCGTTCAACAATTTAATAGCGGATTTGTTTTTTAGCGAGTTGTAGTTGCTTTATATGATATTAAGTACCGAAAACCAATATTAGGGCTGAGAAAATTTTTATTTCTTATGTGTATACAGGATGTATTTGAAATAAAAGTAAAGACTATGAAAAATGGAAAGATATTATTTCATTAAACTTAAATCCAAAATATTTTGCGCAAATTGCTTCCCAAACGCGAGAAAAAAAAATAGCAAAGATATTTATAAAATATTGGTCGCGCCACTGTTTTAACAAATATATCTAGGCGATATTTAACTAAACAACTATCTTTATTTCATAACAATAGTTTTACTTTTACTACAGTTAAATGATTTTCAATCGTTGTTTAAAGTAATTCCGTAGATTGGATACATTTAAAAGTAAAGTTTCTTTATTAATTAGTCTCTGTTAGTATTTTCATACGTAATCACATTGATATTAGTGAACTCTTCATTCAAAGCTATATAAAAAAACTGGCACATCAGCGCTATTTCGTAGTTTTTATTATATCGACAGCTGTTTTTGCAATGTCTTGCGTTACTTTGATCGAGGCGTAATCATAGGCGGCGCATATTACAAGTTATAAAGGAGATTTTAATTTTGGCATTCGCATCGTAATTGAACAAAAAATTTTTGGATTTATATTCTACATAATTGTATGTTACTATCCTTAATATTTTTTACTTTTATTTCAAATACACCCTGTATAGTTCTGCGCTGAATATAGGAATTGATTCACACCAAGGTCTTATAGAATGAGCTTCATTAAAAATTGACGAGTTACAATGTACGATGACATTTACATTATTATTCCTTCCCCTAAAAAGGAATGTGTTGTAGTGGTTGGAATAATTATCCACTGTGTGCCGTTACTGTAACGTCCTTTAATAGACAGAATTCTTTTAGCATTGACATGAAATAAATATAGGGATAACATGAAGTGTGTTAGAGGCTAGGATAATGTAATTTAAAGGATACAGAACATTAAGACAATTATGTGGAAGTTTATTGTATACAATTTGAATTGTTTTGTTAAGATATATGTAATTCTTTTAGTTTTTAATAAATGTAATTTTTATTCTGCTTTATACAAATAAATGGCTTTATCACAGCTTCTACATACAAAAACACAAAAAGTCTCAATTTCATATCCAAATATCTTTGGGCAGGAATTAGTATTCTCAATCTAATGATGCCTTTCATTTTTTCCGTCCTATATTATCATATTGCCATCCAGCTGTAGAAAAGGCCAATCATAACTTGGTATTTGATGCTAATCTACCATGCTTTGCTTTTCTTCGCACAATTTTCGTTTCCAAAAAGCGATGTCCGAGTTGGAAAATCTCTGAACATTTACTGGTCACGTAAATCTTTCTGGGTGTAAATCGGGTAAATCATTTTGTTGCACCATTACTAATAAGCCATCCTTCTGACCAAGTGGCATGATTTAGTCGGAATAACTTAAACTGGCGCTAATATTGCATATGTGCTGGCTTCATTATTCGAAAAAACGTATGCAAATCATGTAAGAAATTTTTTGTAATGAGTGACTCGTTTGGAAAGCTGAAAAAGATTTGTGCAAGATAGGTTAGGCTATTTTTTGATTATTAGCAAGATTATTCATGAAGGTAATTTACAATATCTCTTTGTGTTAAAAAAAACTCTTTAATAACCTCAGGTTGCGGAGGTTTGAGAGTTTTGTTTCTGTCACTACACCTACAAATCTTTGCTCCACTTTCAATTAAAACCTTTGATAACTGCTACGTCGAATTGTTGAAGAATATTATTAGTATGTAGCAGCAAATTAATAACAGTCAACTGATTTTCTAGAGTCAAACTTATTTTGGTTAAAGTATACTCAAATCCTATACCGGGTAGACATTATAACTTACGAAAACTGGCCTTTCTGCATCAAAATGTTTTTAAAGTACCTATATCTTGAAACCAATTAAAAAGTCGACAATTTCCATGTACTTATGCTGTTTGTATAGAAAGTTGCTAATAAATTCACTTTTGAATGACACACCTGCCTCTAAAAACATACATAATCGGAACATTATCTCGTTAGCATTCACATAGAACTGCTATTGTGTTTTTCCCTACCAGTTGAGTTTCCTCTGAAATTACTCTTTTCTCTTATTTCACTAATAATTTTTGTTTCGGGAGGCTCATGACAGAATCCTATTCTCAAAATCAAATTCGTTAGTCTACATTTCGAAAAGTTGTTAACGTTCCATGGGTTAGTATGGTCACTGAGGTCATGCTTAATGATTCTACATAAAGGAGTCTCTTACTCAAACTCCTAAAATCAGATGATTCAATCTCATACGATATGCTTTCCAAAGTTCTCCAACTTCTTTAGAGGTGTTCTAGGCAGTCTCCTGTCTAAGGGCTTTAGGTCTCTTGCTATCTTTATTATCCAAGTGTTGTTCGCTCTTTTAACGTCTTCATTCCAACTTCTCCTACCACTAAAGATTTTTGCTATATTCGAAATTCCACTATGTTACTTCTCACTCTATATATTCGTGCTTTCTCGGTTATAAATACTAATATATTAATTTCTGTTGTTCTCATTACTGCCTTTTTTTATTAGTTTCTCCTTGCGTCTATGCTATATTTACAATAGTTTTATTTATTCTGTTTTACACTCTGTGGACACATATTTGCTTTACCATACTATTACTTTGAGAATTCCTGCTATTCTTGTCTCCTTCTGTGTTTGGCTTCTCACTTCGTCAGTCAAGGTTTAACTACTTCTTATTGTTGTGTCTAGGTAATTAAACTGTTCTATCATTTTTTATCCGTATACTAATATAATTTTAATAACAATTTATCTTAAAACTCAATATAGATTTCAATTTATGTAGTTAATACACTACGATTTTTATGTAAGATACTTGGATGAAAATTTATTCCACCCAAACTAAGCGGCAGACCCGTCTGATCTACATTTATAGCAAGTGATTAATTTTGAGATCAAGTTTAATAGTTCCCTTTTTGCATTTTTGCTACTATAATAATTGGCAGTATTATTAATGCGATAGTAGTTTTCATGAATACATGACGGACATTTAGCTTTAGATATACGATCAGTTGGTTTACAGATAATGTAAACACTGCATAAAATATATTTTATAGCAATCATAAATTTGGATTGTGTATACACGTTTTAAAACGCGTTGAAAGAAATATGAAGTGTCTAGGTAAATACTAACGGTGGATCTTCCTTTTTGATATTGATCGATATATTACCTTTCTTATTCATGGTTAGCCGTTATAGTTGGCTGCCATCAATACGTTTATTGTTATGTTAAATCTTCAAAATTAGCATCCGAGTTTAGAATAAATAGTGGATCTATCTTGTGAATGAGAATTAAATATAATGTGTAATCCAAAGAACTACATACATCCAAAAATAGTACTAGTAAACGATTACCCCGCTAAATTCAAGATACATTAATTATTTTAATTTATAGCTTTGTGAATGAGACCGACCTAACTAACGTTAATTATGGGTAAATTATGTACGTGCTTGAGCAGATGGGAATAAACCAGCTCCTTCTCAGAAAAAGCCAGGAATATATAAATTTGTTATCCACATCAATTATGGTGGTTTTTGTAATTAAAGCTTAATGAGCTAATCTGGGAAATTTAACAGGCTTCAATCTGACTTCGCCACTTTACTTTGTAAATAAAGATCAAGCGACAAACTAACATACTACAACTAAAATAACAACTTAGTAAAACGTTCGTTTGGTGTTTTTGATGGCTTAACTAACTACATAAAACTTACTTTGTGCTACCATTTCCCACGTGCACGAATTAAAATTATTTTCAGACACTGGAATATAACGGAAGTTATTGATTATATCCGCATTACAACTAGTAAATGGGATGCGAATTTGTTGTTACAGCACCGTAAAAAAAACCAGATATTAGAATAACACAAAAAAATAATACAGTGAAGTAATTTATTACAAGCAAAATGATATAAGGAATTCGTTTACTGAAACTTCTTTTCAGAATTTTAATAACTAATTTTGTTTCATAACAATAAGAGTGTTACTTATACTGTGATTTATCTTCCAAAGCAATTTGCGAAGTCAACACGAATTGAAGTTGCATCTTATGCATTTCGGTAATTATAACGGTACACTGAATGTAAATGTTCGCAAATAATGTTCAACAGTTACATTTTATTTCCTCGTTCACTTCTCTTTTCTGAAACATCCTCCTACATACTTTATTCCTGAAGAAAAGAGATCATATGCATATTAAATTGAAGCATGCCTAGGTGCATCTGGCATGCAGACATATGTACATACTGTTATGTTATTATTGATATTATTGATATTGTTCATACTATCTCCTTATTTATGTCAGCATCAGTGTAAAATTAAAATTAAAAAAAAATTAAATTAAATTCAACATTTATATTAATTAATTTGTTAATTAATTAGTTAAAAAAAAAAAGACTCCAGCCAACGGCGTGCACGGGGAAAAATTAAAAAACCCAGATTATAATGTGAAAAAAATTATTCCTCAAAATTTATTGTAAAAACACATCACAAATACATATAACACATAATTACATCCATTTCGGCACAACAAACATGAAATTCAAGCTGGAATTACGAAAATCATTTTTAAAAAATAGTAAGCAGTACATTTGAAATTTACGGAGTGGCAGGCCTTGCTGAAACGGAGAAACAAAAGGGCGGGAACAGTTGTTTACGAAGTTTTGACGACTGACATACAAAACAAGTCACGAAAACCTATTTTAACGAAAATACAACATTTTAAAAGCAAGTAAAAGTTTTATAAGTGCCCATTAGACCTTCAACATCAAAATTTAACTAGTGAACAGTGAAGAAAACCCGGGAAAAGAAAAACAAAACGGCAGGGAGGAGTTTGTAACGCGCACAAGAAGATATTGGATACGAAAAACACACACACACACACACATTTAATTACATTGGGAAATTACAGGTAAGGGTTGAGGGTGGTTTAGTTAGATAACCATTGTAAAAATTTTTTAATCACATTATAATCTGGTTCTTCTTAAACTGTTTAAATTTTTTATTTCGTGTCATTAGTGACACACAACAATACATATGTAAGACGAAAAAAGAATGGAAATGAAAATTTAGAATCTAAGCACCAAGTTTCAAAAGCGTTTAGATGTTTGTTCAACAATCTGTTAAGTAGAAATGCACGCCATACATGGAATAACAGAGAAGCCCTAAAGAGCTGGACGAAATGGCACAATTCTACATTTGCACCATCTCTTATTGGCAGAAGTCGAGAAATTAATAATAAGTGCAAATTTTAATCTATAAGATCCCCTAGGTTAGCAGGTCAAAGTTATGCTTCACTGAAGTGTGTTAGGTACTATTTTGTTTTTAATCTTAATAAACAATTTTACAAAATTTCTGAAAAATGATGACTTGAAATTGTTGATTGGGCTATTGCCATCGCTTGTTGGATTATTATAATTCGACGTTTCGGCAGTTCGTCTAGTACCGTCATCAGGGTAGTTTTGGTTTCTTTGTAAACTCATTAACACCTTGTGTTTCTATACCACAGGTGGGAAAGCTATATATAAAAATAACATGACATTTACCATTTGACAATATACAGGGTTTCCACGGCCAAGTGGGACATAGAGAAAGTACATACAATCGGTTTTTGGCGAATATTATCTCCCTACTACTACTTCAGCCAAATTTAAATCCCACATATTATAACTGGGCTAACGATGAACATTTCCTCAACCATAGTACAAAGATAGTCATTTTAATAAAGCCAGAAAATTATTATTTTTAAATTTACTGCACAGGAATTCACGTGCAGTATGTAGATTTGGCTGTTAACATGTGACAAGACTGCAAGCGGCTATGGCGTAGAAGTTCACACAACGGCTTAATAATGCAATGCACGAATTGTTTAGTGTTCGAATCCTGACAGATGAATTTTGTTTTTTTTTTAATTTTTAATTGAAAAGCGAAACACATAATAGCACTCGATCATTTTTGTTATTGTAAAAATTATTGTTGTTGAAGATTAAAGAAAAACAACAAAATTGATCCGTAGGGATTCGAACCCTAAACAATCCGTGCATTGCGGTATTAAGCCGTTGTGTAAACCCTTGCGCCACGGCCGCCTGCAGTCCTGTCATATGTTAGCAGCCTTATTAGAAATTCACGTGCAATAGGTTTAAAAATAATAATTTTCTGGCTTTATTAAAATGCCTTTCTCTGTACTATGGTTGTGGAAATATGCATCGTTAGCCCAGTTATAATATGTGGCATTTAAATTTGGGTGAAGTAGTAGTAGTAGTAGTATTAGTATTATTAGTAGTAATAATATTCACCGAAACCCGATTGTATACATACATATATGTCCCGCTCGGCCGTGGAAACCCTGTATGTCAACATCATGTCGCATGCGCAAATCTGGATACGCCAAGGCCTGCGCAGGTTCTTTATGCGTCTCTAGTTTCCGCCTCTGATATCGTGGTTGCCGGTATTTTGCTTAGGATATTTTTAATCATAGGTAACCATACCTGATTATTTATTATGGCCATATACGCTGCTTCTCTCTGTTTTCGTTTCTATAATGGTTTTCTCTTGCCAGGATTGTCACTTCGTCCCATTCAATCCTGTGATCTTCTTCCCATGCATGTTTCACCAAGCGTGATTTCTCCATTTCCACTAGTCGAACCAATTTCTTGTGTTCTCTGATTCTCACTTGCATGGGTCTGCTTGTTTCTCCCTGATGACGGCAGTAGACGAACTGCCGAAACATCGGATTACAATAATCCAACACACGATGGCAATAACCCAATCAACAATTTCAAATATCATCCATCGTGAAAAACCTCTCGTCATAAATGATGACTTAACTATATATATATTCTGACGAATAGACAGGTACTGCCGTATTCTGCAAAAAATTTCTAGAAACAGAAATATTATATTAATATGTTGTTTTCTCAAAATAAATTGTTTTAGTTTATGTAGTTATAATTTTATAGTCACGCAACAAAACACAACTAAATAGAAAAATTGTTTTAAATGAGGACCAAATAGAGACAGGTCGGGGACTAAGCTTCCTGGTTTAACTATGGCGTAGTATGAGAAACCTTTTGTACAAATCTGGTTGCGAAACTGAAGTATGTGTGCTATTTATATGGCAGCCTATATTTAATTTCAGGACAAGTACGACAAAAGAAAAGAATGGAAGAACAGTCCTGCTATGTCAATATTCTGGTTTAGTAGAATCCTGGAGAGGCACTAATTGTTTGCTCTCCCGGATCCTTCAATATTTACCTGGCATATACTAACAGAAGGTCCAACATATCTGACTCTGAGAAGAATCTTAGTTTGAGTTGTGCTACATGACCCTTCTATAATGTCTAGAATAGTGGTCAGGAGATCAGTTTGGTGATAGTGTGACTGCCAGTTGTTCTAGTTCTTTAGCGTTACCCAGGGTGCACCACGAGGAGGCGAACTAGATTTGCACCCCTCCGAGGTATAAACATACACATTAGTGAAGTCCTTGTTCTCCGAAGGAGATCAAAAACGTGTTATGTGACATGTACAAATTACAGGGAGTAACACGCATTTTAAGTATATACACATATGTATTTATTTGGGAGCTGTTATTAGATAGTTTTCTTATTCTTCTTTAATAATACCATACACAATTACATTACAATATGATCTAAAATTATATTTCCGGGATTTATTTATGTTTTGCATTAATGCAGATCTAATTTAAAACCACCTTCAGGCTAGAATTTGTTTTCGATGGCGATAGAAAATTTGTTTTCTCACGAGAAATTTACGCAGTAAACGACTTTTCTGTGTGGTGCAGTACTTCCAGTCATAACTATATAGCACACGAAATATTCTAATTGGCGTCCTAGAGAACACCAGTATAACGAGAAAACCATAACAGGTACAATAGTGCTCTCCCGGACTTTTTTGTAGAGAATTTTATGCTCGGCAAGAAAGGTATGATAAATGTTTTGATAGTTTGCGCTGTTAAGGCTGCGTCTGCAAAAAAGCAACGATTTCATGATATTTTTCATTTTGCGCAGACGCAGCTTCAACGGCGCAAACTATCAATAATTTCTAACATCTTTTTTGTAGACCATGAAATTTTCTATAAAAATATCCAGAGAGCACTATTCTATCTACTATGGTCTTCAAATTACAGTATTTATAAAGATCTGACATTGCCTACGCATCCCAATCAAAATGTTTCGTTTGCTGTATATGTTCCAGGGGGTGTATGTTTATTCAATTTTTACCTACATTAAGCACAATGTAAAGCATATTCCACGACCAAACTGCTCCAATCATAATCATTACTGCTAAAGAGCAGCAAGAAACTACTTTATGATAAAGAATTGGGGAAATTTGTTAAGAATATTTACCGAAAACAAGACTTACATATGTCAGGATCGCAAAGAAACAGCTTACTAGAGATTTGGGCATTTTTGGCAATAGACTATAATGCTTCCGGTAAAATCATTGCGTTCCCATTTTAATTAGAAAGTCCGAAATCTTTTCAGCCAATTATTTTGAGCATTAAACTCTCTTTCTACTTGATAGACTTTCATTAGTAGACTGTGTGTTCTATAAAAACTAATTTAATCGACATAATCTAATGATATTACTGCAGTTGTTGCTTATGGCTTTAAAAGTCATTATCACCATATCACATTTTAGTCATACGTTTTGTGGAACAGTATAACTGTGTAATATACTGTAATTCTTTGCCTGTTCGTTTGTTATTAAGTACACCGTCTCGCGTATGTATATTAATATTTTTAAACCGTCCAATAATCTGAACTGTACAAATCAAATCAAAGAGATAAAACACATGTTCCACCAAAAAAACTTTTGAAGTTTATGATGGAAGTGTTTACAATTAAAGATCATTTACTACTATACATTTTAATTGGATATTCAAAAGGTTACGAATTTATTATATCCAAATATTATAGGTTACACGCGTACACTTAATCTTCGATAAACATAATCAAAAGCTATTAAGAAAATTATTATTATTAAAAGCAATTCGGAGAGATGAATAATAAATGGCAAAGCGCTAACTTACATTTTTGATTTTTCTTTATAGCCAACCTTAAAAGAAGAATAATAATGATGGTTATCATAGCGAAATGCCATCTTTAGAAACACAGAGAAGATTTTATACTTACGGCGATTACAACATATTGCACTGATTCTCTCTTAAAATGAACGACATTTCTACTATATATGTAGAATATTCGCGGGCGATTACCCAATTCCGTGATGACCTGGTAATAAACCTTACCGCTCCGTTCATGCTATACTTTTACTTTTCTTATAAACATTTAAGGTCGCCGATATTACTTACTATTAAATATTGAACCGTCATCATCCTCGAAAATTAATATTTCAAATTAGCGAAGTTACAACTTCTTTGAAGATCATAAAAGGATCTCCTTGTGTATGGTTTTTTTTAATACGTACTTAATTACGGTTATAAATTACCTACTTAATATTGAGATCTCGCCGGATTATCTTGTATACAGTCTCGTATAGAACTTGCATAAGTAGAAAAGTTGCTTTGAATGTATTAGTTTATTTATAACGTGAGGATATTAATTTTGCTTAAATAATGTTCTCTTGTTGTTTCGTCCTTTAACTACTATGTTTTATAAAACAACGCGACAAATTATGGAGTAGGGAAAATAAATAAAGCATCACCCTACAACAACGGGGAACTACCACTTTTATCGATTTAGTAGCCTCCAACAAAACTGAATGCACCTGCTTTCATCTAAACAACAAGCGGGCAAATAAACAACGACAGACTAAATACCTAGGAGTCACCATAGAGAGAACAGTATCACCTTAATGATACATAGACTAACGTCAGTACAAGAAATAGTATTGTTCATAAACTTTGTGGAACCACTTGGGGAGCAATAGGAAACACTCTGCAATGCTCTACCCTGGGTCTGGTCTACAGTGCGGCCGAGTATGAACAAGATGGCTTGCAATACTTAGCCATATTGCATCACATCATATCAGAAGATAAGAGGCTCTAGTCCGCTAATACCAAAAATTAAAATATTGGATGATCAGCAACTACCCATACATGACGATATGGCGAAAGCAACCTCAAGAAGTCTCAAATCCCGAAGTCCACCAGTCAGAATAGCTGTAGATCTCTGCACAAATGACTTCAACACCGAACAGAGATGGAAGGAGACCTGGGAACAGTCAGTATCATCAGATATATCCCGTATCATCACAGTTCAGAGTAAGGCCACTGGATTTGACCGATCACGTCAAATATAGAAAACAGTCAATAGGATTCCAACCACCCATGCTAGATGTGCAGAAATGCTATACAGATGGGGTAAGATTCCCTCGGTGGAATGTGACTGCAGAGACCGGTACTAAACTATAGACCATGTTGTCCAACATTGCGGCAACAAAGCATAACTACCCAGGATAGATGGGCGACTTTCGCTCTCTTACATCATTCGCGATTGATTGGATCAAGAAACTGGACCTGGCACTGTGATCTGATGGTATTTACATCATTTTTTTGTCTGTTTCTGTATTTTCTATATAATGAAAGGACTCCAAAGTCCAGTTAAAGACTGAAGACATCTTTGGGGCATTTTTACAGCTGAGTACTACAACCGTTATAGCAATTTAGTGTATTAAACGTTTTACGTACAATGTAATAGCGTATTTAGCTGAACACAATGAGAACGGCCGTTTTTCATGTACCGTATTCGTACACGTTTTCGACTATTGTTACTCTGATAAATCCAGTAGGTAATTCATTGCGACATTGCTAATAATGAAAACTACTCCTGCATTCAATGTGCGGTCTTTTGTTCAAAATTGTTCCAATTGAAGTTTAGATATGCGCCAGTACGTGAACAAAACAATTTATTATCGGACAATTGATAATCGGAGTTTTGCTAATCCCACGTCTGTTACACGAGTAAATATTGACCAGTACATTTCATGTTTTAATTGCGTCTCTGTCGACTAACCAAGTGTGGCGACCAACTTCTTAAACACCTCTATGTTTGCGCCAACGACAGGTTTGTCCTATTGGCTCAATAGCACTCTACTGCTCCGTATAAGCATAAATTACCGGATGCAGCTGTAATGGTTTCCAAGCAGTCTTGCTGTGGCTGTGTAGTTTTGAGTGAGTAAATGAGTTTTTAAGTTTTGTTACAATAAGGATACAATGCTGGAAAAATGTATCACAACCACGCGACCAGAATTTGATTTCTGCATATTTGGTCGGCCACTATCAAAAATTGGTAACTTCCCCATTAAAGTACTAGAATATTATGACTAACATATTAACATTTCAAAATTTACTAGCATAATCTCACCCATGATCATCAAATCTACAATCGCAAGAGACGCATAAGTTATTCTGTAACTACTTTGACAATTCTATTGTGCCCATGTGTCGTTCTTACGGTGTGGTGCTAGTGGGTTCAAGTGTTTGAGGAATTTAATTATTTAAAGACACCAGATAATACAATCTTTGCGTACACTTCTCGTACAGACCGAAAATTTATAAAAATAACCAGTAGAACAGCTCGATAGGGGGAAAGGTATACATAGCTGGCAACAAGTAGAACAGTACTAATACATACATATTAGGAAGTTCGAAATGTTGCCTGTGTTAGATAGTGGCATACTGCAACGTTATTTATATAATGTTATTAACTAGTTCCATATATAGTGCCTGTTAATCTTGTTTGTAGGTTAGTTTGATAATGACAGTTATATTGTCGAAACCATATTGCGAGTTAACGGTAGATTCATCTAACAAACTGTTAAAATCTCCTCAAAAGATCATCTTCAGAACTGCTTTTTGAAAGAACGTTATCTGATCAATATACAGGGAGTTTAAAAAAGATGCGGCAATATTAAAGGGGGTGATTGCCCAGGTAATTTTTTACTAAAAAGTTCCTATAAACATAGGTCCGCAAACGCTTCGTTACCGATCTACAGCGTGTTGAAGTTTAATAAAATAAAAAAACAGTAAAAATTAGATTTTTCCAAAACGACTTGAGATATCATAATGAACTTCTAGGCGTGTTAATAGCTGTGGGAGACACACACTTTGAAAACAACACGATGTTTTAGTCGTACCAGTGGCGCGCGTCTTGGCACGTCACAGGCTATTTTTCAAGAAAAAAATAGGACGCCGCTGATGTCTCTAAAAATAAAAATATGTTTTTACTCTTTGTTCAATTGTTAAGAAAAAAGCTCCCTGAACTTTTTATCGTACGACGCACCGTTTTTTAGTAAAAAAAACATTTTAGTGCATGTCCATTTATTACAGAAATTTTTTTTTAAAGAACAAGGGTTTTATTCAAACAAGAATTTGGTCGTACAGGAAGACAGCTGCCCAAAACATCGGAGCAACTCCAAGTATAAAAAACAGCCTATCATTGAAGCTGATTGCGTATCGCAGTCGCCAAAGGCAAATCCCATTAATAGTCTATGGTCATAATAAGAAAAGCATCGAAAAATCTGCAATAAAAAAGATCATAACCCCAGTGTACACTTCGGGTCCTAACGTAATCTGCTTTTGCATTACTTATTCTTCAAACTACAACCTTCACTTGCCAAAAAACTTATTTCTAGTCCAACTCTTTATGTTAGTCAAGTTTCTAAGGATGCGCAGATTCATAGAGACGGTGACAATTACACCTTTTTTCTTAGACGCTAAAGCAAATACAAGAAAATTTGTTTTTCCAGTAATTCACTGTAGTTCCTGTAATCAAAACCGCACTTTGATTAAGTCGTATCCCATTTTGTGAAAGAAATCGATCATTAACCGCAATTATGCACGTTTTCTATGGCATTGGAACGATGCAAAATACACTAACTTGCTTTGTTCATTTAATATGATTTCAAAGATTTCAATGGAAAATGGATTTCTGACATCTTAGAAAAATAAGCCAAAGCATTTCTTTCCTGTGCTGCAACTTGTATTATCACCATGTAGCTTAGTTATATTAGAATATTCCAAATGAGAATAAATTATTTAAGACTTCAGTTTCATGGTGTGCTAGTAATTTTCTTCAGTAGGTATACAACAATGATAGTCGAAGGAGTATAGATGAAAGTTTGCCAATATGTTAAGATAAGAACCTTCAGTGATAGCTTCCATTTACTACTACTACTTTTATTGTAAGAGATTACTCCTGGACCAAAATTTCTTTTTGAGTAAAATTGATATTTGTGAAACTATATTCATTATCTGGAGAGAAGGCAAAAGGACTGGTACGACGGAAAATGCCAGCAAATGGCAGAGGAAAAATAGGAAGCCAGACTGAAATGGATAAGAACAAATAATGAGGAGAACATGGAAGAATATCAAAGAAGAAAAAGAATTTGTAATAAAGCTATAAGGAAGGCGAAAAGAGAGTGTATCAACCAAAGAACACAAGGGCATTTTATAGAAGAATAGAGGAACACAATAAAGTATTTAAAGGCAAGATGAGAAGCATAAAGATGAGAGAGGGACATCTCTCTGAGCAACAAGATCAATATAGACAAATATGGACGGACCATTTTATGGAACTACTAAACGGCACATCCCAGAGTGGCAATAAAGTAATTGAAATTTATGAGAATGAAGGAGATTACGACGAGCAAGAATTGATACCCCCAAGAAAGAACGACGTAATAGAAATTATCAAGAAAAGTAAGAATTGGAAAGCTCAAGTGAAGGACAACATAAATATAGTATAATAAAATATGGCGGAGACGAATTCCATGCAAGGGTGTATCAACTTATACAAAAAATATGGAGGGAGGAAAAGAAGCCTAAAGAATGGGAAGTAGGGCAAATCGTAACAATTTACAAGAAAGTGGACCAGCAGGACTGCAGCAATTATAGAGGAGTCACACTACTAAGCGTTGTATATAAAGTAGTGTCAACACTAATTCAAAGGCAATTGGCAAATACAGCAATCTATATAACGGGAAAGTACCAATGTGGATTTACTAAGGGGAAAATCGACAATAGATGCCATACATATTCTAAAACAAGTAATGGAAAAGCCAACGAACAACAGATAGACATAGAAATGCTAGTTATAGATTTTGAGCAGGCCTTCGACTCGAAGAGATAAAGAGGAAGTATACTGACACAAAAGGGAGAAACTTAAGAATTTGCCATTAACAGAGGAGTAATGAAAGGAGATTCCTTGTCGGCAATCTCGTTTAATTTGGCGGTGGAATATATATTGAGAGGAATACAAAAAGGAAATATAAGGATAGGTGGACACTAAATATGTAATTGGATACGCAGATAACAAGGAAAAGAAAAATAATGGAAGAAATGTTAGTAGAATTGACAGAGGAGAGGGAAAAGTTAGAACTAAAAATATGTAAATCAGAATAAAACAAAATTATGGAGATACCGAAAAGAGTCTGAACATAGAATAATAAAGACTATGAATTCGAGGAGGTAGATAAATTCTAAGTACCTGTGTATTACATTTGCAAGCCGTGGAGAAAGGAGACCAGAGATTGATGAAAGAATAATTGCAACAAATAGGGCATTCCACGCGAATAAGAAATTATTCAAAAGGGACAAAGCTAAACATTTACAAAACACTAATGATGTATCCAGCGCAGACTATGTCAATGGCAAAACAAAAAGAAGAGGAGATGTTAGATTGATTGATTTGCACACTGGGTACGGATCAGGTTTCACGTCATCCCCTTAACACCGCGGCCTAAGGCCTCATTGCATAATCTGCAGATAGGTTCATCTTTAAACATTCCGATTCTATGCAGATATTCCCTTAGACAGCCGTGTCCTTTTAACAAGCTCGTCACTGTTCTAAGCTGTACTCGGTTAAGAGCCAGCACATCCGCTGCTAACTACTGGGTTGGCCTCACCATCCGTTTGCTGTGTAACTGCCTTTCAACGTTGTTCCAGTGTACCTGGTGTGCTTTTGTAATCCACTCAGTTACTGCACAACATATTGCAGTCTTAGGTGTCGGCAGACCCGGTTGAGTTGCAGAGCCTCTTCTTGCGAGCTTGTTTGCGACTTCATTGCCTGGTATGCCCTTATGTCCCGGAACCCACACCAAAGTGACTTTGTTGTGTTTTGTCAGAGTTTTAGGTTTTCCGAGCAGTCCCAAGCTAGCTTTAAGGTTATCTGATAGGCTGCTAGAGTTTTGAGATGTTAGATAGAAAGAAAAATAATGAGAGTAATAGTGGGTCTAGCAAAACATGGAGAGAACGAGTGCAGACAGAAAATGAATCATGAAATAATGCAGGAACTACAAAGGGAAGACATAGTTAGAAGAATAAAGAGCCATGAGGTAGAAGAAGAAGACCTAGATCCAGGTGGCTGAAAGAGGTGGAAGAAAACTTGAGAAGAATAGGCATTGTGAGGTGGAAAGATACAGTTAGGAACAGAGTACGATGGAAAAGAATAAGTGAGAGAGTAAAGCATTTGAGAGTTGAGGGCTGATTCACCCCTGACGAATGAATCTAGAAAGCAATTGCGGCGCAACCCTGCACGGGGTGTATAGCCATTGCATATATGTACATATATTCATTATCTTTATTTACAAAACCTGAAATAACAGAACTTTCTAGTTCAAAGGAATGAGATATGTACATAAATATGTAACAACTACTGTTACCATTAACAGCCATGCAGTACAAACCACAGTGCTAGCGTAATTGATTAGTTTAACCCACGTAAACTTATATAGATACTGCAAAACGTATAAATAAATAAATCATTCTTATTAAACTTCAATAAATTTATTAAAAATTTCCATCAAGAACAAATTAAATAAAACAAACACTTTCAATGGTAGGTACTGTAAATTTACGCAGCAAACTTTTTGGGGACGCATATACTGGTAATAACTTCCGTAAGAAATAAAGTTCCTCAATGTGCTTCGACATGACAGAAAAGTCGTCAATTTAACAAGCTTCTGTTATATCTGACAATAACAGAAGCCCGATCCTATAAATTACGCCACTTAAAATTTAATTAATACATATAAAAGTCAGGATCAGTTCACAGCTCATTGATTGATACTTTTTTTCTTCAGATTCAGGTTTGACCTTATTAAGGTTTCCCCAACTTTCCCGTCCGCTGTACCTTTGCCCTTTTGCAAGTTTACGTTTCAGACACGTCGTTATTTCTGCGTTTCTTACCGGTAAATCACCACGATGGCAATTTTAATCAGAAGATTTCAGGAACCTTTTAAGTAAATATATTGTGTCCACCGTCTTTTCAACCTAACAAATCCATTTCATTATAATTAAGACTTATGTATACTTCTGGTGAAAAATAGATCTCGTGACAGGATTACTTTTATTTTCCTTCACACCCGGACTCTTGAAACCTCATTTCGTACTTGAATTATTACCACGCCGTTAACGTTAAAAGGGTAGACAACAGTAACGTGGGCTAATATCAGCTGGTGTTCAATTGTACTACTTAAAAACAAAACGAAGAAAATGGGAAAGTCGAATGTTACAAACTTCCAATACTCAGTCGATCGTAGTACATTGGATGTGCTTTAACTTCCCAGGTGTAAGTGTTAATTACATGACTGCAGAACTTTACAGTATCCCGAATGATCATTCTTTCATCTACACATGCAATACAAACGAAACCTTTTTACGCTTCTGCCGCTGTAGAAGTTTCTCGAATTTACCTCTAGAGGTAAATAAAGCAATATATGAAAACCGGAAATGATATTGATTCAGTTATGCTGGATACCTGCATTGTCGGATGCACTAAACTTCAGACATATCCGAGACATTTTCAAAGGTTTATCACGAACTAGGTCAAACTATACAATTTTTTTGCGCTGTATCTAAAGTAGGATATATTACAATTAGGTACATTGATACATTTGTGCAGAAAATAAAAGTAAATCATTTTTTGTTTCTCCAAATATATTCATGTTTCTACTATTAGCACTGGATATATTGAGGTAGGTTATTTTTGTTGCTGATTCTTCATAATAATGACCTTTTTGCAGATAAAGGACGCCATTTTCATCATAAAGCTCACAAGCAAAGCAAATAGTATCCATACTAATCACCAACAACGCTGTAATGTTCTTGGCAGACTATAATACTTCACCAACCTTGTTATCCATATACATATGTAAGTTGTATAGGTTGGGAGCTATCTGTTGTATTATACTGAAGAACTTTTTAATAAATTTTACTATAAAGAAAGGAAAATGCAACGACTTGCTTTTGTGTAACAAGAAGATCTTGGCCGTCGTAAAGCTGGAACAAATCAATAGTCTTCAAATCAGAAAAATTAGTAGGACACCGAAAATCCTGCAAGAATTCAAGGCCAATCGATTCAATAAGCTGCCCGAAGTGTTCGAACCACCAAACCTATGAGACAGGCAGATCTAACCTACAGTTCCGTTTCCACATTGGTATCTGGATGGAATCATAACAGATACATGAGTGGGCGTAGGTATCGGTTTGCCGGAAACTAAAATATCAATAACGTCAAGTACAAGCTAAAGTTCAATCAGAACTGTATGCCCAAGAATGTTTTAAAAGACGCTACATCTATGCACGTATCTACATACATTTTCTCAGTTAGTGAAGCAGTAGAGGCTCCAAGATAACATGGGACGCTGCTCGATCTCGAAACTATAGCCCAATTGTACATACTTGCCCTTATACCTCTTTGCCTCACTTTTTTCGGTGTTATTCATATTTTTATAGCCCCCCAAACTATTACTCCAATGATTCTGTGTAACGTTCAACATGAAGCCCAATATCGCGTAGCTGTCCATGCCGGCGTCGTATTTTTCTACCGCCATCGTACACACGTAGCAGAACCATGATTCCTCGCTGAAGGCGACGTTATGCCATTCTCCTACCCAATGCTGCCGTTCTCGGCAATAGTTCAAGCATTGACAAAGAAGGTTTGCAGTCAAAGGAAGTATTAATCGTGGACGGTATAAAAAAAGACCAAAGACTCGAATGCGGCGATATAGTATGCGCATAGTAGGTCTACCTTCCTCTCCAAAGCATTAGTCAGCGATTTGGCGCGTTGTAGCAAAACGGTCTCGTAGTTTCTCATACACTCATGGAAAGTAGAGATTGGACACTTTCAATACGTTGTTATATGGAAACTGTCCAATCTTTACTTTCCATGAGTGTACCTTCGTCGATAGCCCATTTCGCGATAGGACAAACCAACATCTCGATGGGCAACATTTCTACCCCTGTCAAGTCACTATACCTTGTTCTTTTAGTTAGAGGACCTAATCGAAAATAGCCCGCCAAACTATAGGCTTACGATTGGTTTATTGCCGGTCATGTTTACAGTGCTCAAATTTGCTAGACTTTAACGACGTCATATTACAGACACAGCTGATTGAGTAAATATTTCGTTAAATATTTTTCTATTATCTTTTTGTGTTTCTACTACGATTAAACAATAAAATCAGTTTATTTAACTATTTGATGGTAAAAATGGATCCACAGTCTAGTACAAGTGGATTATCAATATCTCCTCCAAGGAAACGTGTTACTTTGGGGCGTGGACATTTCTCTGTACAGGAAATGCAAGTTATAGGTACTGAACATTTACAAGAAAATTATTGGTAGTAATCCTACAATAAAGAAAACACAGAAAACACTGCAAATTGCAAACACTTTAGGTAACATACATAAATTGTTAGGAATACCTATGTAGATATATTTATATTTAACAATAATAGTAGGTGTTTCGAAATCAAGTGTTTTCCGTATTCTTGGAAAAAATAAAGCTAAACGGCTAATTTCACCACCATTAAAACGAGTTGGAAGTTGGTGGTGCTACCTACATTTGGCGACACTATTAAATACATGATAAGAAGTTTTCTGAGGTTTCCAGTGCTGTATACAAATCCTTATGGTACGATAGGCCTTTGCAAAATAAGAAGATCCTGCTTTTTATTATGCTGAAAACGCAGCGCGAAAATTATCTGTCAGCTGCAAGAATGATCCAAATGAACACGAATACATTCACACCAGTAAGTTAAACTTTCTCCTGATACCGTAGATTAAATTAATATATACGTAAAGCATTTTCATTCTATGCCATTTTGAGAAACATGCTTAATAAGTAATTAAAAATCAATCTCTGTTCGGAAGGAATTAAATACATTTTTCAAAATTAAATTTTGAATTTATTCCACCTAACAAATTCGTATATTTCTCTATACGAATCGCTTTAAATATACCCGCGCAGTATAGATAAATTTATTAAGTTCGTAATTTAATAAACCGCTAAACTCATACAACACTGTATATATATATATCACCCTGTATACAGCCGCGAGTATGCAACACCCTGTATTCAACACTGTTAATATACCACCCGTGTATATGTACAACAATCTAATTATACCATCCTGTATATTAGATAATGTACCGGCCTGTATATGCACTTAATGTTTACACAGTCCTTTTTATTATTTGTTTAATAACAATGTAATCGCAAAGTCATTAAGTGACGTCACGAATGTCCTTCGACACCGTCGTTTGTTTATTATTAGTGTCACTTCGGTACGTGCCGTTATTGTGGACGGACGCATCGTTGTACGTGGGGGTTCATTTTCTAACAACAGTATTTTCCGCTGTTGTATTTCTATCTGTGCAGCTTTCCCATTTCATTTTCTTCTATTTATATTATTCCCGATATGTGAACATGCAATTTTTAATTGCTGTCCGTAAGGTTTCAATTTTTCAGTTATTTCTAACTACAAAATTGCCCGTACAAATGCGTGCAGTTGTTATAGGGTTAGTTGGTATTTTGTTACGAACTAACCAACTACTCAATATGAATACTGCGTTGTTATTTTTCTTCATATATTGTCAACGATTGTTTTAAGCATTCATGTTGAGTAAGGTCGTTTCGTTTCTTGAGTTGAGTGTTTGGGTGCTGCATGGGATCGCAAGTTATTTTCTTCTTGTGCTTGATTCCTCGGCTGACTATATATTCAGTGTGAATATTTTGTAGTAACTCATTTCCCAAATTTTACACAAGGGAGGTATGCAATAGTGCGAATGCTGTCACTAGAGCTCCTATGGTCCTTGGGTTCTCGCTTCTTGTTTGACATTCGGATACGTCCGAATGAGTGCTCTAATGGCACAGTTCCAATGACACCAAACTGCCTCTGTATGAGGCCTATCAAGCTGTTGTGGGTGCTTGGCGTCCACAAGAGTATCGATGTGGTAGCCCCAATCTTGCTCATATCTCCTTTGTTCTAATTTGGGATCAATGACTGCTGCAATGTATTCATGTTGGGTTTTAGTCTTGCATTCTTTATCGTGTCGTTTCTTCCACAACGACACGAATTCTCTTAATTGTTTGTATTCTGAGTGTGTGAGGGTGATGTTAGAGTGCAAGTTATCTTCATCGTGAGTTAGATGAACGAATGTGAGCTATTAGTTGGTGAGTGTGTGAGGGTGATGTTGGCGTGCAAGATATTTTCATCGTGTGCTTGATTCCTTGGCTGACTATACCGGTAAGATTTCTGGTAACGCAATGATTCTATAGCGCATGTGTCAGTCCCCGCAACTGAACAACTACGTATATGTACTCCCCTCCGTTAACCAGAGCGGTAGTAAACACGGGGTGCGATCTTTATAGGGACTATTTGAAATCGAATGTAGGTTAGTTTCCGATGAAATACTAGATGGCAGCACAAGGGATTAGAAAAGTAGTTTTCGGATTTACCTGTAGTTCCTGTGTTTATAGTTTCTGAAAGTGAACATGTGTTTTACAACCTTCTTTTAGCAAAGTTTGTCGAAAGTGCGAGTGTGTTTATAGCGATTTGTTTGTGATCTTTATTGAATCTACCGGATTTTCATTAGATTCTTTTTTGTTTGTGTTTATATTACTTTTCTTTTAATTCGATTTAGTTTAGTGTATATTTAGAAATAAAATAGTAAGCAAAGTAATATCTTGCATTTTTTTTCGTCAGTGAATTTGTTATTATCTCAATGTAATACGTTATTTTAATAAAATAAGAGCATATATATTGTTTGGTAATTATTGTCAGCCTTTATGCATACTTTCTTGCATAAAGGCATTTAACTTCGATTATTTATTTTAAAAATAAATAAAACCTTGCTGGTCAGTGACACGTTTAGTTTCCGAGGAAATACCAGAGGGCTCTTTCAGGCTCGTTCTTTTAACATTGAGTTGCCATTCTACGTTACTTTATCTATGGTAGTAAAGTAAGGTAGCGATGAGCGATATCTTGGGTTAAGGGAAGATGTATTTATTGCGCATGCTTTTAATCACTGCATTAGATATGCGCCAGAAACAATACAAAATAATACGTAGGAGCTATTGAACTAAAAAACTATTTTATATACAGAAAAAAGGAACCATATTCTTTTAAATAAAAATAAATGCTTTCTCATAAATATGGCAGATAAAATTATAGAACAATATGTAAACTAAACTAAAATTTGTTGA
>SMLS01072095.1:0-48727 GCA_004785975.1 Popillia japonica
TGACTAAGTCAGAAAGTTACGTTAAGGGAACTGACCGGTACTGTACCGGTAAGAAGGAGCTATTGCAAACAATTCAGGAACTAATTTTAAAGAAAGAGTGGAATGACTATTGGACAGAACTATTGGTATACAGATCGAAGCATATCTAGATTCAGCCGGTCCACCTTGGCTGGAATGAAGTTTAACCATGGTCGGCTCCCTGAACATTTATATCAACTGGGTATAATTGAGTCGGCCGCGGCGGAGTGTTCTTGTGTAGCATGTTCCTTTTATCAGAATGCAATTAATGAGCTGTATCCCGCATTAGCACGCTATAGAAACGGTCTCCCAACCAGTATCACCGTTTTGCTTGGTTGTAACAAGGAAAATATTTGCATATTACTCCTGGAGATAATAATTACAATGCATATTAAAATATAAGATCTCTATAAAGTAATATTTACATATAACTGTAATCTTATAACTGCCGCATTTGGACTTAAATCCCGAGTGCCAGAAAAAAAACAACGTTTAATAAATATAGTTTAAGGAACTAACACAGAAATCGCGTGCATAATTAATATTTCTACAAAACCTAAAAATATACCAGCTTTTTATACTTGACTGACACCTGCTTCTTTCCAAAACCAAGTATTAATAGCAATACCGCACTATTTTAGTTAACTACTACTCACAGAATGTGCAGTTTCAAAATAAATGATTTAACAGATACGATCAATTGAAGCGCGTTGACTAACCTACCCTGAGAAAAAGCATCTGCCTAACATTCTCTATCATGAATACTGTAGCAGTGTTGTATCTAAATATACATAATCCATTTCATCGACGTGTTAATAATTTTCTAAATTGTCTTCCTTTTGAACTTTTATCATTTAATTGTATTTCCATCTTGTGTAATTAATACCTATGTAAATAGGCTTTTACATACATACATATATCCAACGAAAAGCGCGTGTAAACTGATGTAATTAAACATCCATCTTATAATTAGTATATCAATCAATATAAAGAGCGAAGGGTTATTGCTCGAAATGTAACACGCGCAATATATCCATCCGTTTATACATAGCAGTTGCGTGTCTAGCATATTGCCTTATATAAAACGAATTAGTAACTACTAGAGATCGAGTGATCTTTGAACATTCGACAATTTAATTTACTTAATTGAACTACTCTTCGAAATCGAGAATATTATCTGCACCAAAAGGATCATGACATCGGCTTCTTGAGAATACTATTCTAAGCGGAGTTTATTGAATGCTGATGTGAATATGTATACTGGATCAAGAAAGTCTTCAAACACAAGACTTTCGAAATTTATATTTCTAGTTTAATAACTAAAAGTCGTCTTTACTAATAAATTATTGCTTACGTAAGTTAAATTGAAATTTACTATACAATTGATTCAATATTCCAATATTTGTATCCAGTTTATAATCCGTTATATACTTCACAGTAAATGCAATCAGGTTATACGTGGTGGTTATTGTAATAGCAGTTCCCTATCGTATTTTATTATAAAAATAAATCGTTTTTTTGCTCGCACTTACACTCATACTTT
Organism: Popillia japonica; assembly: GCA_004785975.1. Taxonomy (NCBI): domain Eukaryota; kingdom Metazoa; phylum Arthropoda; class Insecta; order Coleoptera; family Scarabaeidae; genus Popillia; species Popillia japonica. The sequence continues at coordinate 1,562 of SMLS01072095.1, forward strand.
TGTCACAGTTATTTTCTTCTATATAGTTCATATTTTGTTAATATCACGTTACTATATCTTGTCATTGTTGCTTTCCTCAACTTCACTTTAAGTCTAGCGTTTGCCACGCATATTATGAATAACTCCTTGACATAAACAGAATAAAGAAAATGTTATCTTGGCACTGCAGCAAAACATTGTTTCGCACGGACTATATTTAATCCTTGAATAGTAAACACAATTTTGTGTTAGTTACAGGGGTCGTGCTACTTCACTCCCTTCACACCTTTGTTGTTGTTCGTTATCTTGGTTTGTTATTTCTAAATACCCCTAAAATTGATCTCACAATATAAAACTTTAAGTTCAGATCATTTCGGTCCAACATTATAAATTGCGTCCAGTAGAGAAATTAACCGGTTTTCCGATTAGACAGAAAATGTCAAACATGTGTTTGACTGAGTGAATGAGTGACTTTAAGATCATCCATTTCTTAATGTAGTCTTGTCAAACAGCTAACCGACCTCTCTTGTGAAATAACTGTGAAAATCATTATTCCGCGCAAATTCGGATTCCAAAGATTCCACTAATAGAAAACTTCCTAAATAAAAAGAAAAGGAAATGGTAGCAAATCAAACTGTTTAAATAGATTCCGACAAAAACTACAAGCCAATTCGGCAAGTCTGTATATAACGTAGCAAGCTTGTGACAGTTTAGTACAGAGCATATCTACGTGACTGTGCCAGCTTAGATCATTCTCAATCTCTCAGACGCAAGAATCTAGTGTCTCGAATTTGTTGGACGGAATGACCACCAACCCGTAAAAAGTGACAAGATTCAGTTACTTTTCTTTGAGACGTCAAATTAATAAGGATAATTTTACTGGTGTTCACCTGTTGTCCATTATTATCAAACTAGTCAATTAACTTGTCAAAAGCAGATATCATAGACATCCTTGTGTGGAAGGTCATTGATGAAAAGTATGAATAGAAACGGTCACAAGATTGAAGACTGTGGGACTCCAGGTTTTATCAGTTGTTCACACGAAGTTTTCGTCGTGCATAATACTTCCTAACCCAATACCTTCTACCTTCACTAGTAGTTTATTGTAACTAACAAGGTTGACAGCCTTGGAGAGATCCATAAATAAGCCCATACATTGGTTTTTATCGTTTATGTACTCATAAATTTTGGCCATGAAGGAAACTAAAGCTGTACGAGTGGACTTGCCCTTTATGAAACCGTATTGAGCGACAAAATCGCCGAAAATTCGAATATTTTATCAAATACTATGTATCTTTTCCAGGATTTTGGAAACATTACTTAGTATAGAGATTGGTCTATAACTGGTTACTTGTTTAGGATCCCTATTTTTAAAAATTAGAACGACTCGCAGTTTTGAGAGTATCGGGGAAAGTGCTTACTTCCAGTGACCACTTGATGATACTCACTAGTGAATAGTTTATAATGAGTACACATCTCTTGAGCAAATTGATTCTTATACCATCTACACCCGCGACAGTTGATGATTTTAGACCGCAGAGAACAAAGTAGACTAAATCCGCACTGATAGAGTCTACAAACATAGGGATGTTGCTATGGGCTGTAAAACTCTTCTTGACAGTACTTCATTGAAGTAGTTAACAATTTCCACGGAATCTTTTCTTATGCATTGGTAGGAAATGACAGTGGCGCTGTTTTGGTCCTATTACTAGTTAAATCGGTGATAATTTTCCATGCCGTTTTAGATTTGTTAGTTCATCCAGTCATCAAACGATCATGGTACAATCTTTTTGCCACATAGATAACTCTCTTATAAGTACGTTTCTATTGCCTGTCGAAATCAAAGTCTTGTGGAATCTGGGAGTTAACTGCTTGTCTATAGATATTCTTTAAATTATTACATGAGACTAAGACGCCCTTTGTAATCCATTGTAGTAGTAGTAACCTTTATTCATCAAAAAGATGGTACATAAATAATACAGATGTTATTTCCTAAATATAAATCCTACAGATATTCTTAACATACGTAGAACAAAAACTTTTAAAAACTCTTAAATTGGTAGATTGTTTAGCTTCTTTGTCCATCTCAATATATAATTTTAGTCCCTTTAGGGGCAGAATAATACAGATTGTTCTGTGAGCATGATTTCTTAGCCAATGGTAACCCAACTATATCTGCGTTTCTAATTGTCCTGTCATGAATGTCTTTAGTATAAACAATAAATTTACTCATACATACCGGCACCATATTGTGTACAATTTTATAAATAAGTATATAATAGTATTGAAATAAACTCGCTGTTTAACACGGAGCCACTGTAATGTCTCCAGCATCATCACTATGCGAGTATAGCGATTACATCCCAAAATGATCCGCATTGCGTTATTTTGCAGTTTCTGTAATCTATTTAAGTCTCCGTCATTTGCTAGAAACAAAACCGTAGCACAGTATTCTGTGTTTCCGTCTATTAAACGATTATATAACCGAACTTCAAGATAGATTTTGGCTTTTGGCTGCAAACAATTTTCCATTTTTAGATCAATAAAATAGAAACGAATTAAATATGATTTTATTACAAAACATGATCTTTTATGAAAATTTGTTTCCATTTCTACGTTCAGAATCAATAGTTTTCTTCCAAAATGGTAATATTTTTTCTGAAGCTATTTCAAACGATTCAAAGTTTGTAAACTTGGCTCTACCTGGATTATCTACGATTATCCCTCTATCGAAGGATGAACCTCATAAAAACGTCTGCATAATATTTCCTGTTGTTTACCACATTCGTTGGCAATTGCCCCCCAATGCAAATTTAAGGCTACTTCAACTCTGGTTGTTTTATGCTCTCTACATTTTTGATAGTTACTCCTGCTGGAACAGCTTCTGAGTTAATTTTTTAAACCATTGGTCTAATAAAACTGAAACATATCTTTTATTGATTTCGTTTAGACTTATCCTAATTAGCCAGACGTAATACATATTATGTTTTACATCATTCACTATACACATGCATAAGTTTACAAACAAAACATTACAACAAGTGTTGAAAACGCGACTAAAATCAACTGATACCTATTCAGGAAAAAAATGGTTTCATGGTGTTGACTAACTTCATCATAGCAGAAATGTTTTCGAGTCATCGTTCATTTTGGAATCCAATTTTCCTCACTACAAAGAACGCTCTAAACAGTCAGAAAATCACAAGTTTGAAAAGTGCTAAATTGGTCACATCATTTGTAGTATTAGCCTGCAAAGGCTCTATGCAGAAAAAACTGAAGCAACACCAACAGCGTAAGATTGGTAAACAATACGGTCTAGCTAATATAAACTACTGAAATGCAAAAAAGAGCCAATGATTTTACGATAAGTTCGTTCTCTTTATACATTTGCTTCTTTTAATATGATTAACAAAGATACTACAAAGAACAGGAATAATAATTTAATTTCACCTTATGATTATGTCTCTATAGATTCAATGAAGTTTGCACATTTTTCAAACCAAAAAATGCCTGTAATTAGCGCTTATGGTAAAATTTTAGAAGAAACCACTTCACTAGCATTAACAATAAAAAAAGATTAACAATTAGACACTCCTCTACATATTGGACCTTTAAATTGATGTGATGGTGCTTCTTTTGACATTGCTTAGTATACGGAAATAGCTCAGAATTACTTCACTGTCAAAATCATTATACAGGGTTTCCACAGGCATAGTACAAAGAAAGTCATTTTAATCAAGCAAGGAAATTATTATTTTTAAATCTATTGCACGTCAATTCCTAATAAGACTTTTAACACGAGAGATACTACAAGTGGCCAATTTTCTGGCTTTATTAAAATGACTTTCTTTGTACTATGATTGTGGAAATGTTCATTGTTAGCCCAGTTATAATGTGCAGCACTTAAATGTGGATGAAGCAATATTAGGGAAATAATATTCACCGAAAGTCGATTTTATGTGTTCTTCCTATGTCTCACTTAGCCGTGGAAACCCTGTATAATGCAGTCTGCCAAAGCCCGACATTTGGAAATGCCGAAAATGCAGAAATGCTTTGGAAATGCCGAAAATGCAGAAATGCATTAGAGCCGTTCTCTAATAATTGCTCCTATTTTCTGTTCTCGCTGGTAAAGTGGATTTCTAAAATTATACCATAAGCACCTATTGCAAGAATTTTTAATTGCCCCCAAAGAAGGTATAGTTAACCACAATCAAGTCTGTAAATCTGCACGTATACATACTACACATATGTATATATATTACGAGTATGATTCTCAATATAATCGACTGGTTCTATTTTCTACTGACAATGAGATAATCTAAACTAACGTTATTTCATCAAAAGATTGGTAGGTATGTGTGTTTCTTTTTTTATAGTTTGGAAATGTATGCATAAGATGGGCCTACTACAATCAAAATCAGCACAATTTAGCAATAAAACCGTGTGTACAGTCGACCTATTTCGAGTGTTTTCATTTGATTTAATTACGTGTGGCTTCTTTTGGCACGGCGCATATCAACCCATACTACACAAAACTTACATTTAATGAAACTAGAAATTCATTTATTTGTGCGATAACGTTTATTCAATAGTGTTGTTTTATAAAGCTTCTATTACGATTCGTCACTTTTTATACATAAATCATGTATGACATCGTAATCATTTACAAAATATATGCACTATATCGCAGTTTTATGTCTTTTAATACGACTAACTTTATCGGGATGGAAACTTGTCATAGCTTCCAAAACGAATGATATTCTTTTCATTATCTAGATTGTTTTATCACGAACATATTTCAAATTAAGATTCTAGACGAAAATGCTCATTTTGCAATCAAAAAAAAACTGATGAAGGACGAGAACAATAGTATAAGATGAAAATGTTAATCAAATTCATAACATACATTCCCGGGTGTATCTGTTTTAATATAGTTTGACATTTTCGCCCCAGTTTGTATTTTCAAAAATATGCAAGGCAATTATAAAGTATTTAATTAAAAAGTTCATCAACAAGGAGGAGATACAATAACATTCTGTTAAAGTTTTGTTAGCATTTTAGTCTTCATATTTTATTTAAAAAAAAACGTTTATCTACTGCTTTCGGCAGTCTGTTTAAGAATGTTACAGAATAATCTGCTTATTTTAGGGATAAATACCAACTGTAACGCTTGTTAAATGGATCTAACTTAACTGCAATCTGGATTAAACTAGCAAAGCTTTTACGTGAGAATCCAGGTTAGTTTTGTTTCAGACAACGCAACCTATCTAATCTACAAACAAGTCCAAAGTGTACCTACAAATATATTATTAGTTATAACAATCGTACATTCATATATGTGCACAGCCATGTCTAACAAGTCATTATTCAGTTTTATAGTATAAAACAGTGCCAACTTTTTCTTTCACTCACGTGAGACGAAAGTTTTAATTTAGAATACCGATTTTACTTACTAATTTTAATGTTATTGTTCAATGCGTCTGGAATGCGTTCAAAAACTATTTTAGGACGTGCACTTGGCCCATTGCATTTAGCAGTTAATTTGACCGCAGGTACTATACGCATTAGAAGTGACAGAAAAGTTACTTCATTTTAATATACTGTTATTGCCATGTATCTTTTGTTTTTTTTTGCACTTTCTTAGAATTTTGCCACCTTCAGATTGTATTGGCTAAACATACAAACTATGTTTACATTTAGAGAGCTTGATCTCAATAAAATACATATTTTACATATCTCTATGATTTTATGAAATATGCTGCTGACGCGCGATTGGCCCGCTGGTAAAATTGCCGTTGGTCTTACTCTAAATTGGTTTACAAACCAACAAGATTTCATTGCAATTGGTGATATTACTGTTTTGTCTAAATAAAACGGGTTTGTTATTGAAGGGAACCTAACTCTCAATTTTTACAGATGTCATTTTTCCAATAAATCGGGGTATACAACCCCCAGCCAAAATTACACCCTATTGTTTAGTTGCCTGCATAGGAATAAATTATAGATTGCTAATTCTTAATATGTTGATTGGTCAATTTGAATCGTCTTATCAAAATTTTATGAATAGACCCCTCGATCGGATGACTGCAGCAATTTGTTGAGGAATGCTGCTAACAAGTTTTGCCCACTTTTCCGTGTCTATGGTACTCCATTCCAGAAGCAACACACTTTCAAAGCCTCGTTTAGATGGAATGTTGTGTTCCCCAGACGCTGCGCTTTAGAATACTCCAAAGATGTTCAATGGGATTCAGATCTAGGGGGCGTGCGTGCCAGTTCTACCAGAAAATGTTTTTGTCGCGAATCCAAAGTATCGCTGATTTCTAACAAGGCACATTGCCATGTTGGAGTTATGCCCTATTCATATTGCTTTTATCGAAAATGCGTCTTAATGAAGACTTTAGTTCAAACTGTACGACGTGAATGTACCTACACAAACCAGCGTTACCCTGATGCCAGCATCTTTAGATAATTATACTTTCCCCTTCGTGTTTAGCAGTGTCCAAAATATTAACGTCGATGTGCTTAAAAATTGCTTAATAATTAAGAAATTATTGATACTATATCAATTACTGTATTTTTGGTAATTTATTATAAGCAAAAAAAAATTTCCTCAAAGCTTGATTCATCTAACTACAGTCAATTTTCTCAATCATGCTGCATAAAGTGACGGTATCGTAGAGCCTACTTTAAGCGATTACTTTTGTTGTGGTCCACAAGCAATGGTTTATTTTGACTCTGCAATCTTTTAGGCCCGCTTCTACGGCTCTTTTAACTGTTTTTCCTGATTTCAGTTTATTTAAGTACGCTCGGTCTCGTTGAACATTTTCAGGCAGATTGCACGGCACACCACGCACACTCTGCAATATGCAATATGGAAGACTGCTATTGTAAAGGCGATTCCAAAAGTAAATAACACCAAAAAATGTCAGGAGCTCCATTAATATGTTGCCGACATTGGAAAAGGTTATTGAGCATATAGCAAAAGAACTACTTGAAGCTTTTCTGGAAAAAAATGGAATACGTTCTGATGTTCAGTCAGGATTTAGAAAAGACCATTCTTGTAAAACCTCTCTAAATATAGTAATACCAGAATTGAAGGAAGAAATAAAAAAGGATAAAAAACTTATTGCAGTCTTTCTTGATTTGGAGAGAGCGTTTGAAACTATAGATAGAAATAGATTGGTCAAAAAAACTTAGTAGGTATGAAATAAAAGGCACGGCTCTATCTTGTTTAGAAAGTTATCTGACAGACAGATATCAAATATTTAGATATGGAAATAAAGATTCTGAAGCAAGAATAGTAAAGTCGGGTGTGCCACAAGGATTAATGCCTGGACCATTCCTGTTTATATTGTATATTAATGACATTGAAAGTGTGAGTGGTGATTGTAGGATCAATTTGTTTGCAGATGACACTTTGATAAGTGTTGCAGATGATGACATTCTACTTACTGTAAACAAAATCAATGATAGCTTAAAGGTGGTTGTGCAGTGGTTTAAACTAAATAAGCTAAAGATAAATACATTAACGACAAAAGCGATGATTATCAGTAGTAGGCCTGTAGTTTCTCCAGATAAGGACATTGTAATTGATAATGCAGTAATTGAACTAGTTTCTGAAATAAAGTATCAAATATGTTTAGGTTACCATTGGCTAAGAAATCATGCTCACAGAACAGTAAGTATTATAAGGGACTAAAATTATATAATGAGATGGACAAAGAAGCTAAACAATCTACCAATTTAAGAGTTTTTAAAAGTTTTTGTTCTACGTATATTAAGAATATCTGTAAGATTGCGATTTAGGAAATAACATCTGTATTATTTAAATAATAAAGTTTACTACTACTACTACTCTATCAAATTGAATATTTCCACATGGAACTTCCCTAGTTCATATAAAACTTGGATTTACTTGGCATTGATATAAAATCGTGTTAAAGAAATACATTTGCTACAGAATGCTTCTTCACTCAATTAATACTTTTGAGGAGAGGCGATAAGTGAATTTTAAAACAGTATTTTCACAAAAATAAGTTATGTTCAGACTGTACGATTAACATGCAAGAAGAAAATTTGGCACAAGGTAAAAGCTAAACCAATCTGATTTAAATTTAAAAATGTTTGCATTTTCTATAGGCTTATTATTATATAGACAGGTGAAGAAAGTAGATTGATCTACATACTTTATTTGCTTTTCAAAAAAAGTATCTGAAATGCATACGAATTTGAAATTCGATTAAGGCAAGCATTTCATATGTATAAAACACCAATCAAGTTTGTTGGCATTCACCAAATCGTTAGCGGTAGGATTATGTACGCTATAAATATTTCATTCTACATTTAAGAATTAGAGACAATATTCGAATAAATGTGTTCAAATATATTTGATAAATCTTCTGTATTAATAATTAATTGCACAAATAATTCCGACTAACTACGCTCCCTTGCATCCAAAACGAAAACTTCATAGCAGCAGTGTCATAAAATCAATAACAAGAACAGTAAAAAAAGGAAAATTTTAAAGCATGGCTGCAACATTGTCTGAGTGATTGGTATATACTTCGTAGTATTTGCGAAACTGCTTGTAAAACGAGATACACAATGCAAGTATTAATCGATATGTTTTGTTTACTCGGTACATATAAAAAATTTTCACATTAGGAAAATGAAAAATGAAAACTAGGAAATATTATTAGTGCTAAATTAAAATAATACAAGAAAGTGTATCGATTAGTGAAGACTAGTTTGATACATACATACAGTTCCAATATGTGTGAAATACATTTAATGTATTTTTGTTACCCTGTTGGGAAATAAATAATATAAAATAAAGAATTTTTATATATGGATTTTGTCTGTAGTATATCCAATTGATGTTATTCCTTGTGTTACAGAAATATTTTACAAAATCTGCCACAGAGTAGGTCCCAGAATACGTCCTGTGGACAACTGCATCCAGTTCCGAGCTATTTAAAGTATTTTTTATATTTCACATACATACACTATAAACTTATAAATAGTTGCACTTACCGCACCTAAGTGAACAAATTTATTAGACAGACGGACCTTGGTTTTATGTCATCTTTGAAGAATTTTTAGATTTTTACTAACTAATTAAAGATGTCTCTTAACATCGCAGGAATCGTGCAAACTAAGATTATTATATCCTCTACTTTGAGATTGTAGCCTCATAATTTATTTCGTTTTATGTTCCTCACAAAATCATCAAATAGTCAAGACGTTCTTGCTTGATTATTTGCTAAATGATCTTTACATTTCTACGGAATAGGCATTTACTTTTCTTGGAAAAATAATTACTTTGCTATATTTCAAAATACATTATGAGAAATGGAGACCTCGTGAACTAATAATACCTTCCACTTTTGAAGGCGTCTGATCCATTGTTGACTATTTCAAATGCCAATATATTCCCTTTAACGTGCTAACTATAACTATCCACTTACTTATGGGTTTGATATCGTTGGCTAAGCACTAAACTGTGTACTATATGTATATCCATCAGGTCTCCTACTTTATACATAAATGTGTTCACTTCCTCCGTAGAGACTTGGAGACTTATAAGGTGAGTTTTCCACGCTTTTGAAGGCTATGGTCGGAAGGAGACGCATCATCTATATTCCAAATTTCAGCATAAATATCCTACCCCTATTGAAGCTTTCTATAGACAAAATATCTGGAGATGGGGTCGCCATATTCCGTTGTCTGTGCAATCAACATACTATATAAATAATTTTAGCGGCATGATTAATCAATGTCTAAAAACATAATCTGTATAGTAAAAAACAACCTAAGGCTCGGAAGCTGTTATTCTAAAATAACAATCTTCTTAGGTGAATGCATACAAACAATTATATTCATCAATTAAAAAAATATTAAACGACCTATAAATTTATTTTCTACATTTAACATTAATATTTAAATCCATTACACTAACAACTCACGTAACGAAAAGGTTAGAAACGATCGTAAATTATCATTTTTACTACTTTATATAATGTTGTGCTGACATCATATCTACTACGCTTTGAGTACGTGATATTTTTCACATGCACACCAAATTTAAGTAACAGGCCCCTTATTGAATGGTACATTAACTTTCTGACGTTAAAGCAAATGATACACGCAAATACTCGGAAATGGTTTACCATTTCTTTATACTTATATTTCCATATTGGTATGTAAAAATTCCTCGTTATACTAGAATGTATCTAGCTATATAACAATGACACGTTAATTGCTGCGTTATAAAACTAGCAAAATTTGTATTGATCAACGAACTGCACAAAGTAATCAAAATAAATAAATATACTTTGAAGTTGAAACTGCAGTAGTATTGCTAAAAATAGGAACATTTTACATTACTTGTGGATTCATACAATTACCTAAACCTACAACTTTCGCATAAAAACGTAGGAGCGTATTTTTAACTCATAGTTTGGAATTAAGTTGGCTGACTGTGTAGATTAAGTTCGTACCTGAAAGGTACTTTTTGAAACCAACACAAATAAAAGGCAATCAAAAAATAGACGTATAGTGCGTGGAGAGGATCGAATATCAATTTCAACGGATTTACGGTTTCACTATAGCTAAATTCAAAAACGCAATAATCTGCTGTATATGTAGATAGATTGCATTATAGAGGATTGTTTGAGTTGGGGAAACCCTCATAAATTACAATTCAGTTATGTGTGTACATACAATGGGCGTTTATTACAAACAATAATAAATGTTGGTATTTACGGCGATTATGTATAGAGTACTTATTGTTAGAAATTAACTAAACGTCACATACGTAATTGCGAACGCAATTTAATGTAATAAATTCAAAACTAAGAGGTAAAGCCAACTCTCAATTCGTAAACCTCCTCATAACATTCTGCCAAGACAACAAAAGTGTTTCTACTAATTCATCTTCTGACAGTAGATCGAAACACTGAATTTATTTAATGCGGCTTTTATTATAGGCGGTGTAATGAAAACAATTTCACTCAATTAATTTAGAAAGAGCTCTAGCTAATCTGCAAATACGGACAACAAAATGATAATCCAGAAGAATGGTTGAGTTTCAGGCTTCAGTGCGTGTCATTCGAAACCCATGCCTGCGATTATGAGGGACTTTGATTTATTGTGGAAATGCTTAACCGTTTTGCACCAATTGGTCTTTAAACTCTGAAAAACTCTCAACTGAAAAAGTATAAGATCTTTGTGGTTACTATGACTTTGACATCAACCACTTTTAAGTATGCTGGTTGAAGGAGACAGTACTATTATTACCCACTGCCACGCAGTAGTATATTCCATCGTTTCAGTTTACCCGAAACAAAAAGAAAAACGGTCTAGCTGTGAGAACAATATTTAGTTTTTGTAACTGGTTATTAGCTGGATTGCTCTCAGCTTTTTCGCTTCAGGTATTCGTGTCCCGCTTTCTTGTTGAAATTTGTTTAATGATATTTCCGGTTGTTCTATATTGTTCGCGAGAAAAGCAGCCAACCCCTTTTTATCGAAATTCCCATTGTTTCAGGTTGTTCTAGTTGTTTCAAATGTTTAGCGTTTTGTCTTCTTTAGCTCATGAAATAATCGACGCAAACAACATTTTTTTATCCTCCTTTGTTCAAAATTTGAAATTTTGAAACTTGTTTCAGAATGTTCTAATATTGTTCCATAAAAGTATCAAAGTTTGCCGCATTCTATCATTGTAATTATAAGTGTACCTTAGAGGTCGACACAAGTAATGGATAAGTTACTGTCATAAATTAAGGTACTTGAAGGACAAATTAAGAATAAATCATATGCTACAAATAGTTGTGTTTATGTTATAACTGGAGTTATGTATAGTACAGTTCGTGAAAAAAACGACAAACAAGCTCTGACGTATGTATGTGAAGTTAGTGAGATAATTGCATTTATCTCTATACTTTAAGCAGGTATACTGCATACTTATCAAAGCAAGTTACTCCAGACACACAATTATCTTTTCTTTTCAATTATTCCACATAAGAATGTTGAAGCCATGCTCGAAGGTTGAATTGTTAGCATGTTCGCCTTTCAACCTAAGGATCGGCGGTTCACGCTCTGGCTGAATCTGTTAATTTCTAAATCGAATAAAAATTAGAAAACATTCCATCATCGCGGAAAACAAAGTAATGCCGTAGGTCCTGTGTCAGTAGGGTGTGTGGTACATAAAAAATCACTACTGCAGATTGGAACACTTTCAGTCAGGGAAAATTGTAATTGAGTACACAATAAGCCTACAGTCAACATCGGTGGTCCAATAGCATCCAAAAGAATATTGATTGGCAGTGTCATAAACTATATAGTGCTATACGCGGCGCCAATTTGGTAGAAGGCGGTAAAGAACAAAAAACTATGGCGAGACTTACTAAAATATGAATTGCAAGTGCATATAGAAGGAGTTGCCATAATCGTGGGAGTACCATCGATTAAACTTCTAGTTGAGGAAAGAAGAGCGAGATACGATGGAGTGGGGAAAACTGTCGCTAGAGAAGCACTCTACGAAAGATGGCAGGACAAGTAGAGAAATGGCAGATATGCAGCGTGGACAAGAAGGCTGATTCCAGAGGTCCGAAAATGGGTTGAAAGACCATGTAATGAGACAGACTACTACCTTACCCAAGCTCTGTCGGGCCACGGCTGCTTTCGTAAATATCTGCATGATAGACAAAGAGACAATTCCGACCAGTGTGATTACTGTGGAGCCGAGCCACGGATGATGTGGAACACACTCTCCCGGGAGCCGGGAGAAGGTTTCGATGAGACAATGAGATGATCCGAAATCTAATGGCATCAGAAGAGCAATGGTACCTGGCGTGTAGAACACTACGGTCGATCATACAGACCACAGACCAAAAACCAAGGACAAAGATAGAAGGGACGGCACCACACTGAAGAAATGCGAGAGCGAGTTCCGGTGTGGAAAAGCGATAATGCCGAAGTGGGGAGAGATTTTTAGTCAGTAAGAATCTGACACAAGCCATGATGTGGTAGTCTTATGCAAGATGTTCCTCTCCTCCATTAAATATAAAACAAGGCTACAGTTTATAGAGATGCATGGAACTTTCCGTTTTTCCTAGATCTCGTTCATGTGCAATAACAAAAACGAATGTTGGAAGGCTAAAACTTTGAAAGAACATAGTACAAACCTAAAACGACTTGAAACCACTCAAATTTTGACAGATGAAGATCAGCGAAAATTGTTTTCCTTAATTGTTAATGAACTTGAGATGATAGAAAGCTAAAATTATAAGGAATGTTCAAAACATCTTAAACATCCTGGAACAATGAATTTAAAAAGAGGAAATGGCTATTCGAACGATTAATTATTGTTATGTCTTCTTGCTCAAACACAATTTGCTCCGATAATCGATACACACTGCGAAAACATGATCAATGTGTGGATATTTGCATCACAATAACCTTCAACACTTACAGACTTCTTTAAATGTCAAAATCGTTGAGTAAATGTTTGCTTGTGAATTTACAATAACAAAGTGAGTCATTATTATCGACTACAATATCGCTCCAAAATCTAAGAAAAACCTGAACGCTTCAATGACAAAAACAAAATTACGCTATAGTAATAACTGTACATGTAACTATCAAGCGTTAGTATTATGTACCCCAGATACCCTAGATTGAAACTCTATGTATTATATTAGATATGCATGTAATATGTATACAGATATCAAATACTCGCACAGCTTATTTAGTGAATTACGAAGAGGTTCAATTAACATAATCAGTGCAGGTGCTAGAAATTTAAATATAGAAGCACATAGTACATATAAGATGAAAATTATAGATTCTGAAAGCATTCACTCAATTCAATACAATTTATATGATTGACGATAAAAGTCAAGCGCATTGGCGAAGAATTCGTATTAAATTAATTTATTCTGCGTAATGCGAAGCGAGTCAATAAATCAATGTTGGTTTGCAAGCTGTGAAATCCGTCAGCCAGGGTAATATTATTGAACAGCGCCAATTCCGCTTGAAGAAAAACACGACTATTTTTTTTTTCTCCCAATAATTGGATGCATTATTAAGAAAGAAGCTCAAATTTATATTATTATCCGTCCGTTATATCTATAAGTCAGGAGTATTACGTAGAAAAGTACAATTTAATCATATTTTGGAAATCAGATATTTAGGCGGGTATGACAGGCGGGTTATTACTTCCTGGATTGAGCTTGAAGACACGCCAATGAGGAAGTGCTGTTCTTTATGTTTAGATAATATTTTACCTCGAAGCATTAATTTCCTCAGCGATATAAATCATAAAACGTGATTATTCAGATTGCGTAATTGGTTTCAGTATAATGTGCCGGAGCTTTTAATAATTCTTTTTCCATTTTAACATCAAAATTAATTAATTTCTAACTGGTTGCCGTTATTCATTACGAAGCTATAAAATTTGGAATTGAAATTTTGAGACAATTGTATGGTTTGCTGTAAACAGACTGCGAAATGATGAAACATTGATTGAACGGTGCATATATCTGTATGCACATTCTCATGCAACTCTGACTACATAATTAACCTCTTAATTATGTTGTCAGAGTCTTAAACAATTCTTTTATGTATTCGCAACAGATGGGCGTAAACTAGTTTGTTTGTAGAGTACTTTTCCATGCCTCTTAATTCATTAATCATTCGGGCGAACTTATCAATTTGAAAATATTTCCGTGGAAATTTTGCTTTCAAAACCTACCTAATTATTTCTTTCAATTTTGATCTTTCTACACCTATAAAACACAAAATATTTTACTGTTAAGTTACACCTACACCAATTAGTTTCTATCAGATTTAAATATGCGTTACGTTCCATTTTGTTTGAAGCTGTTACTCATTTCCGGAATAGAATCTAAATATATTTTGCTGGAAATTTTAACTGCTTCGACCGTTTACTAACATGAAGAAATAGCTTTTTTTGTGTATTACATGAGCATCCATAAATTCCCTAGTTTACATTGCAATTTTCAGTATCAATTTGCTTATTGTTATTGTTAAATATTTTTATTAATTTGTAATAGTGTTTAACAATTTTTTGTAGTTCTTGCATTAATTTTCTGACAAAAAATGTTTTGTTATCGTACAAAAATATTCTGTTGGAATGTTTTGGGCTGTCTACTAGATAACAGCATCAAATTTTGTTAGTTGATGCTTTATGACCAGTTTACATAAAATTTGTTGTTATACATTGGAAATGCTGGAATTGAATCCCCAACTGTTGTAGAAATTTTGGCAACTGCTTGGGTGTGCTGGGTCAAAAAATATCTTGACTGTGATGCGTTTAAATCACATCAAGCATCACCTGAAATGTTTGTTATGATTTTGGCACATTTGGCACTGTCCACTTGTCTTATCCTTAAGATCCTGCAGTAATGGTGTCCCAATATACCGAACATTAGTTAGAATATTTCTTAATACAGCTCTACTTTCGTAATAATATTTCTTCCACATATTATGAACTGCTGTCCGCCCATTATGTAATTAGTATCAGTACTTGTACTATGTGTAATATGGAGGTTTGCGAAGATAATATTTATTGTTCCATAAAGTTTTTTTAAGGATCAATGACTTTTACATTTCCATTAATACATTATAACAAACATATTTGGATCTATTCTGTCAACTTCCTTTTTTTATCATATATAAGTTTTTCTTCATTCTTATCAATTGTGTCCATCTGGTGTAATGAAGAAATCATTCTAACGGGTGGCGCAAAAGTAATGTCATAATTTAAACTGGCTGCCATTTTTGCAGATGGCACTACATATCATTGTGCTATGACATTTATGATGTAGACATATAGAGAATTAGTTATCAACAAGCTGTGGAGCGTTACACACCTCAAGAACGTGGACTTATTGATACTGTCAATTTGACAAATTCTGTCTGTTGTGTGAATTTCGTCGTTGTTTTCCTCATCGTCATGTTCCATATGCTCGAACAATTAAGCGTTGGGCGATTGAGCTCCTCATACAAACTGAGTTCACTACAAATGTCGCAAGAAGTGGCCGGTCTCGTAATGCTTGTTCAAATGAGAACATCGTTGCTGTTGCCGAAGACTCCAGAAAGAATACACAAACATCACCAAGACGAAGATGCACACAATTATGTAGGTAGGTATCAGCAGACGTTCGTGACAACAACTTTTGGTGAAAGATTTGAAAAAGTTCTTCCACAAAGCGCAGACTGTTCACGAATTGCTGCCTGCTGACCGTGGAGCAATGTTAACCTACTGCCATAGTCGTATCAAAAATCATAATGAGCGACGAAGCCTATTTCGACTTAAGTGGTTATGTTAACAAAACATGGAATGCAAGAAGAGCCATTACATTCCCTCAAAGTCACTGTTTGGTGCGCAGTTTGCAGTGAAAAAGTGATTGGTTATTTTTTTTTTTGAAGATGCCGATTGCACCACTGTAACCGTAAATGGTGAGCGTTGCAGGCAGATGCTAAACGATTTTTTTGGCGCAAGTTGCTGCATTTGGTCTCGGTCATTGGTTTTAACAGGACGTAGCAACCGTTCATACAGGTCAGGTAATTATTTTGGGACAACAATTTCCAGGTCGAGTGATTTCCCGTTTTGGAGATTTGAACTGGCCGTTGAGATCGCCAGATCTAACAGCGCCAGACTTATTCCTATGGAGCCTTTTAAAATCTCGCGTTTACCACAACAAACAACAAACATTGCTAGTCTTGAAAGCTAACATTGAAGAAGAAATTTCCAAATTGGAGCTAGATGTTTTGCGACCAACAATTCAAAATGCCGTAGAACGAGCGCAATTCAAATAAACTTTTTATAAAAACAGCTCTGTTTTTTTCATTTGTAGTAAAAAGGCAGCCAATTCGAATTATGACATTACTTTTGCCCCACGTTGTATAAAAATCACGTATCCTTTGGCACATATAGCAAAAGTTTTATGTCCAAATATTGTTGACATTGCAAGATAGTCTTCATTTGTGAATCCGTTTGGAGATTTTCCAATGTGTGTACATACCTCTGACTACATTTTGTATTTTATTTGCGAGTTTAATTGAGAAGATTTATTCCTCTACTTCAGAGTACTATTGTGACTGCTAATCTAACTTCCACTTAAACGAATATCTAGATACTAATAATTTTCAACTTCACACGCTGCTCTACAGTACGAGGTTTTGGAGTTTAGTGCACGATAAAGGGTACTCACACTTAAGATATGCTGAGTCAAATCAAACTTTCAATTATGCATAATGGTCATATAACATCATAGTATATTTCATAGCGGACTAGTGCATTCGCTTTCTAGTCTGGGGAACCAAATTCGAACGCTAGTATGTTCTTTTTTAATTCGGTTTCTAGTTTCTCAAATCTCATTGCAAATGCAAAAAAAAAGTCACAGGGATAATAACTCCTGGCAGGCCAATGATCCTAATTAGCACAAACTGTTAAGGGATACTAATGCATAAATAATTGTTATTATTATTTATATCTTTCGAAAGATGTCTACAAATGAAGGAAACTCATGCACAGAGTGTGCTACCCTATGTGCAAATAAAGAATAACGAATTGAATCAGTATTGACAAAAACATATCTCCAACATAACACAGATTAGATTAGATTAGATTAGATTAGGGGTGGCCCTACGGGCGTCTTTCACCGCGACCTTCCCGGTCTATAGTGATCCCCAGTAATCCTAGAAGGCGCCCTCCAACTTTGCCCTCTTTATGAGGCTTAACGTCCTTGAGAGCGGTTCCTGTGTGTAGCTTAGTGCTGTGGGGTACTCTGTGCCCAAAAAAAGAAACCTTGTCCTTGCCAGGCCTTCGCAGTGGCACAGCACATGGACTGGTATTTCTTCCTCCTTCTTGCAGAATCTGTACAAGGCATTTTCCATTAGGTCTATATTGTACATATGCCTATTCAGTCTGCAGTGACCTGTCAACAGGCCTACTAACATTTTGACGGTTTTCCTGTCTTTATCTTCAGGTTTCTGTTCTTTTAGGAACTCTTTTGCCTGTCTTTGCCCAGGTGATTTTCGCCACCAATCCCTGGACCTATTGTGAATTCATTCGTTGATGGATTTTCTTATTTGTGATTTGGTGGTGCCGAAGGACGGGGCGGGCCCGACGAATTGCCTCGACGAACCTTGTCTGGCCAGGTCGTCTGCCGCCTCATTACCCTTCACACCCTCGTGGCTGGGAACCCAGGCCAAAATTAGTTTCCTTCGGGAACCCACGTCGTTTAGGGCATTAACGCAGTTCCAAACCAATTTGGAGTCAACACTTGCTGAACTGATCGCTTTAAGTGCTGTCCGAGAAGATGGCGACGCTTTTACCGACCTCGGTCCATCTTTCCACTTCTCAAACGCAATGGTGGATTGCTGCTACCTCAGCTTGAAAAACCGTTGTGTCTTTGCTGAAGCTTATCGAGAGGGCTTTCCTCCATATATGCCGGCTGCTACGCCATGCTCGGTTTTGGAGCCGTCTGTATACCAGTTAGAGTCCGCTCTTATCGGAGAGCCTTTCTCCCAGTCCTTCTTGTCTGGTATTATAACCTGATATTTCCTATCAAAAATTGAATTGAATTTCTGAACCATGGAGTCACTTGCGCCTCCGTGAGGGGTGCCTCCTCGAGTTCATTCATCAGTTTTTGGTATTCAGCACCGTGCGATTTACTTATCGGCGCTTGTTTGTACGCCAACCTGTATGCTGCGAACCTCGCAGCTCCTTGGATGTAGATATGTAGCGGTGGCAGGTTTAGGATAACCTCCAACGCCGCAGTGGGAGCCGACATCATCGCGCTGGTGGTGCAGAGGCAGGCTAGTCTCTCCCAGATCACAGTGTTGTAATATATAATAACTTGTTCAACTTCTGCAGTATAAATTCTTCCATTGACGTCACTCTTTTGTGGCTACTAAATTTTAATATAATTGTCTTTAGTTTTTGATACATATATGTATTTAGTTTTAGCGATAGTTAGGTATTTCATATTTTTGTTCTGGTTTAGAATTGTACAATTCCTTTGTTTACCTTTGTTGAATTTCCTTTCAATTTTCTTTTTTTGAACATGATGTTTAGTTTTGCGGTGCAAAAATTAAAAGCACACTTTTCCGTCTAGCACTATTACGTAGATGTCTACATAACTTTCAATACCACCATACAATATTAAAATAATTTAAGTGAATATACCTTAATTTGTGGTTAAAGCTTTAGATGATTACTTTACGGTATAAATACAATTAGTGCCACTAGAAAGTTTGTTTAGTATTTTAGCAATGTAGTTAGAGATACGATATTGATTGGTACACTGACTGGTGAATTCTCAAAAACACTTTTGTAATTGATATTGAGGGTGTAGTTGTATTCCTGGAAATTAGGTGACATTCAAATGTTTTATTTCATACCTTTTTCGACAGATTAATAATAGCTTTAATTAAAAAAATTTCAATTTCGAATTCCTATTTTATCCCATATTTTCTGCAACAAATGTATGTATATTCAATATTACGAATTATATCAGAAGAATCTATGTTTCTTAGACATTCAGAATTTCTTTGTATGTAGATAATATTTGCAACGTTTTTACTCATTAGAGCTTCGACATCACTGATAACGCAAACTTTTCAAAACACATCATATTGTTTATCGTTGGCAGGCGTAATAATAAACAAGGAGGGGATATGAATGTACAAAAATACGTCATAGTTTACGTTTCTCACGCTACGTAGACACTACGCAAGTTTCATAAAATGCAAATACGTATAACATTACAAATAGCAAAAGCGTCGATACTGACAACGAATGTATGTAAGTACATGTTTTAGTAATATTTCAGGAGGAGTGGTTTCTTGGCCGAGTCGACTTTCTGAATTCGTGCTTTTTTATTTTTATCAATTCTACACGTGATTTCTGTAATTGCTATTTTAAGTCGTCGCCTTGGATAACCAGCAGTACCTCAAACTCTAACGTCGGCCAGCTTAACCGATTCTCCGGATTGTAGATTCATTTTCTATATTTACAACGGATTCCAACGGAGAGTTCGAAGTCACGTCGCGTACCTACGCACGAATTACAGTAGCATTACTTATCTAGTTTATTATTTCGTTCTTAATCAAGTACAGTAAACAATACTGATATTCGTGTATGTATGTCAAAGGCAGTAGACATATTCTTTTTTTTTAACTTACCCATTCTGATACAGATGTCAGTTATACACTTATCAAATTATAATAATAATTGCACATTGTATGCATAATTGCATTTTCGTCAAAATTCAAAACACAAAACGGGAAATGTTAAAAGTTTTAATGCAGCTAAAATGCATACTTGTGAGTAAGTCTGCCGTTAGTACTTCTGGCTCACATAGCTGATTCTGTAAAAAACAAGTTTCCAAAAATTAATTAATACATAAACCGTGAAAATCTATTCTACGTCCTTCGACTAATAAAAGATTACTGTTACATTGTTCGGATACACTGTCTTCAGCGTTAATGGATACTAGTGGTACAAACTTGTGTTCTGAACATCGTTCTCAAGAGTGTCTGCTAAAATTATTGCATTACCTTTTTTTCTATTATGTTTACAATAGTGTCAATAAGAATATTTCTCTTATTATTGCTTCTCATGTGCACAGTTGCTTTGTATTTAAATTTGCTATCGCCTATATTTTGAGGTCTTCGCAAATGGTTTCTAATGACGCTATAATCTAGGGAAAATCATGATCAGAGAAATATAATTGTCCTATTGCATTAACACTGTTGTAAGAGTTTCATCTGTCAGCTAATGTACCTATCTGTTTATCTCCTTTCGGAAGAACAATAATTGTAGCAGCAATTTGAGCAATTACTAGGCTCTATAGCAAAATTGTATCAAACCAAGATATATTGTAACTGGTAAATTGCTAAAGTTTAGGTAAAGTTTAGGGGATTTTTCACTGCTACTTTAAAGAATGAGAATTCAATCACTTGTACTCTTTAATTCCTTTCTTTATGAGTAGACATAATTATAGCGAACTAAACAAATCTTTGACATCACCAAATATGCTGCTTTACGTCATTATTGGCTGCATATTGAAACATGTTTGTATCGGATGTTCTTAAAGCAACCAGATTATCTTTCCTCTTTGTTCAAATTTTCTCCATCTGTTGATATTTCTCTGAAGCACAACATAAACTCGAAATTAGTATGTAATACCTTGGAACCGTACAAGGCCTGCTAGTGTCTCAAGGTACAAGATTGAGCGCTATAAATAAAACAACGAAAACTATTTAATACCAAATATACTAGTTTGCTTACCTGTAACTGCTAAGTTAAGTCATAAAAATAACAAACAACTCCTAGAAAGTTATTAAGTCACTAACTCACTTTCACCCGCAAAACACCAAACACTTTGATAAACTGTCGACGCATTTCAAACGCAAAGCTGTCGTTATTAGGAAAATACTAAAACAGTTTTATTATCGCCTTGGTAATGACAGCTTTTCCGTTGAGAAGCGTTAGAAATTTATCAAAGTGTTTAGTGGTTTTAGGTTTTAGGGGTACAGTGAGCGTTTTACTTCGGTACCAAGAGATTTGGTGAATATTTTCGCAAGATATTAAAGAATTAATCTGAAAAGAAACAGACCAATGCATTTTAAGTACTGGAGATTTGCTTAGCAAGTAATGCTAAGAATTATCTTGGGAAATTATATAGTAAAAGGTCAAAATTGGATATTGTGTTTAATTTCGCAACACCAGAATATCAAAAGCATAAACAGTTACTGCATACACTCTGCATTTGTAAAGCCATCAATGACAGCAAATTCTGAGTGTGGAGACAGGCTGCAATTGAACATGAATGTAACTGTAAGAGACCTATAATGGGCGTATTGATAGTTTGATAGTTTTGCTGAGTTAAAAATAGTATTCTGCTATGTACAAGTCGAAGTGAAAGGGTGCTTCATTAATTATGGGAAATATTTAACTGGAGGTACTACGAGTCAAATAATAACCAAAAATCGCACCGTTTTCGAAATGAAGGTCTTCAAAGTTCCAGAAAAGAAAACCGTTTTTTCCATCTCGTTACGAAGGGTGAATGTTGTTTACATAGGAAGTATTAAAGAATAATCGAAAAATTGTCCTAAAATACAATTCCGCCAGTGACGTAGAGTTTGAGTGATGGCCTACCCGGATTTTTGATGTTTAAACCATGTATTTTTAGCCACAAATCCTTTCGAACTTTCTCGTTTTTCTCGAAAACCAAGCATAATACGAAGTTTCTACAAGAGGTTATTGGCATGGCATTTTAATTGGTCTATTAGGTGATGCTTATTTCGTGCGTGTAAATCAACACAAAAACAAAAGAGAATATTTTTTTCTCTTTGCTGAAGTTTTGCTAATTTCGGAAAATTTCACCATAAGAAGCATCTAATAATACGCTATGCTAAGTTTTATTTTCATCGTAAAAGTAGATCAGGTTAAGGATGAAAAAACGATTTTTTTTTCTAGGACTTGAAAACGGTGTGATTTTGAATAAAGCTATTTTTGGTCAATGGTCACGTAAATATTTCCTCCAATTAATGAAGCACTTTGTATATACTACATATTCCGTTTATTCACTGTATTAATTTCATACATAACAATTCAAATATAATAAGAACCAACGTATGACCTACAAAAAACGTAATCTTGCGGCTTTATTGAATTCTTATTGTCACAGTTTTAGAGACGACAAAGGAATTTCACCAATATGTGTCTGTCTAATATTACGACTACGGGAAATATGTCGAATTCCTTTTCTTGCCACTTCTCAGGATAATGCCAATTTCTTTACCATATTACATATATTGAATACCATTGCTGTTCAAAGTCAAGCGTATGTTTATACATACGCTTGACTGTTTTTCTTATGAAAAACAGTTTTTCAGTCGCAATTCTTAGCAATACAGCTGACAAAATTAAATTACATACTTTCTTACAGAAATTAATACAAATGTTAATTTTTAAAAAAAACAAAAAGGAGAAAGTCAACATTAAAAATAAAGTGGTTATTTTGATTATTGAAAAGTATATTTTACTTCTAATAAGCTCATTTGTCGATGGTACCATTCACCGAGAAACAAAGAATTGAAGTGTTAGTGATGATCAGTTATGTTAACAGAGTTGGAGCACATAACTGTGTGTTAGATTCTTAGAAATAAGTATCCAAACCCGCTCATAAGACAATCTACCGTTACCAGAATCAGAACTAAATTTTGCGGCAACTTTACATAAAGGTGCTTTTGAAAATTGAAAATAATCGTGAAAATTGCAGATATTTTGGGTTAGAGAAAATCCTCATTGAATGCAGACAATTCATATACACCCTCAAAAAGTCAAAATTTTCCTCTCACTGTAGTTACAACTGATATATGCACTTTGTATTTATATTATTACCTCACCGATACTGCGCCTATTAATGTAAAAATATTTGCAAAATAATAGTTTTACTATTCCCAAATGATTGCAGAAAAAATTACGTTGAAATATAAATACTGCTAGTTACATTAATTATTACTATTATTATTATTATTACATTAATCCGAAAATAGTAAATAATCTAAACAGCTGAAGAATAGCTAAACTAGCTAAAATATTCACGCAAATCCATGTATTTATTTGATATCTGATAACCACTTTTTTCTATACAATGCACTAAACATTTTGCAACTTTTAGCACAAATTGATGATATTTACCAACTAAATATTTCACAAGTACACCATAGAAAAAGAAAACCTAACAAGATAAATTACAGTATTAAGTTTTCACAGAAAACTACTACCAGAGGAAGCAACTTTTTATGTTTACAAAACAAGTTAGATGCAGTAAACTTCAAAGTTTACAACAAACTCTAAAATTCGATTCAATTTAAATAGGTAGACATACAAAAAATTGTCCTTTCAGTTGTTTAAAAGCTTTCATCGTAATTCTTGCTTGATAACTTTGAGTTTCTAAATTTGTGGCAGTTTATACCTACCTTCGTACGTAATTTACGTAGATGTTTATAATTAGTCGTTTTTCTACAATGAGTACATGTAAATATAATAAACAAGATGATACAATCTTCATAAATAGTTGTTAAAATTGATTCGTAATAATTTGTAATAATCTCACCGCAAACTAGAATTGCTATATGCTGGGAAATTCCAAGAAAGGTGATAAATATACAAAAATAAATTACACATTACATTAATTAGAAAATGAATGTCAAAAAAGTCCTATAACAATGACACATATTACAGTGTTACGTACCATAATAAATATTATCTAACAGTAATTCCGTCACAGTACAAACAATTAAATATAAAGCGTAGTTTTATAGGTACAGTTTTATGATTTATTTATACAACATGCTACGTCAACCCCAGTGTTAAATTCGCGGTTATAGCTGGAATACCAACATCCATGTTTTCGTGTACGGTGACAGAATATTATTTCTTTCTATGCTGATATCTAGATGTTTCTTTAATTGCTGCGAAGGTACATTTTGGCCAAAAAATCAGTAACTACAAAAAGTTGAGATTTTCTCAGTAAAGTTCTCATATATACACCTACAAGCAATTCCACTCGTATTCGTACACTACCAGTTACTACAGAAAAACGTAAATAAGTTCATTATTTTTCAAAAACATTTATTAATTCTTATTAGAAACAAAATAAAATAATATTGTAGTATTCATAGAATTAAGTACAACATACATATATTTCATAGTCTGATACTTAATATAATATAATATATATAATAATACGTTTATTGATTCTATGAATTAAAAAAACCAACACAGCATATATGTATATCTATATAAGCTGCGAATAAAACAAATGAAACAAATGTAACCGAATCAAAAGGTAACAACTTCAGTAAAGCCTTGCGGCGCCCTGATCTTCCAAGTGTACCTAAAAACAACAAAAAAATACGAAAGAGAGAAAAAAGTAAAATAAAAAAAACAAAAACAAATAAATACAGCACAAGATGGCGAACTGTTAAATAGCTTGTTTCGTTGGTTTGCTATCTTGATAAAAAATAAAACTACCTACTATGCCCAAACGCGTCGCACTTTCCTTCAAATTCTTTTTTAAGATATCGATATACATAATTTTCTTCATAATTCTATCAATAAAATGGAGATTCCCAACCCCGGCCGTAAAAAGTCACCCCCACAACATTACTGATCCACAGATGTTTGTAGATGTTTCTTCTCGAGAATTGGATTTCCGCCATACCATTGCCTCTCAACTAATTAAATATGTAGATTAATTTAGGTTTTATCAGTGAATATGACGCGTTCCCAGAGGTTCTGCAATTCGTTTACATACTTTTGATCGAATTTTAATCGTTTCGTCTGTTACCTTCGCTAATAAAGGGTTTTACTCGAGCTGGACCGCCTTTGTACCTTGTACCCATGCTTCCTTATTGATATGCAAGTGATTTTGGGACTAACTATCTTCCCCACTTGATTTTGTATTTGCGCTTCTAATTTAAGAGAGGAATTTTTTTGATTTAGTGTTCCTTTTCTTGAAACTTGACGCTCCTCGCGTTGCTGTTGCGTTTCTGTTCAGATTTCTTGGTTTGTTATGAATTCTATTTTAGGTTGTACGTAACCCTATTTATTATTCACTGAATTGTGGACCGACTGCTATTAACAGGTTCACTAATTTCAATTAAACTTTTACCTTTCTCGTAATGAGAAATAATTAGTTTTCGAATTATGATCGATGTTTCCGTACCCTTTCTGCCCATTGCGGCGGATGCCTAGATTAACAATGCTGTATGATGAAGGCACCACAATCAATTCCAAAATTAATTATTGGTTTGAAACAACAGGGATAGTCTCTAAGGAAAATAGCAAAATCATTAATAAATATCATATCACAGTACAATATATATATGCTGAATAGACAGACACAAAGAGTTTGCAAACTTGCGAAAATAGACTACATTCGGGTAAGCGTAGAAAAGTAAAACTCATTCATATACGCGCTGTTTTAATAACTATTAGTGAAAATCTAAAAACTGATGTGACAAATATGCTAGGAGCTGATTATGAACTACAAGTACGACCTGAAACGGTACGAAATGTTGTGCGAAACGCAGGTTTTCATGGGCGAGTTCCTCGGAAAAATACCGTTTATTTGTAGTAGTAGTAGTTTATTAGAATTTGCAAAAATGCAGTCATTTGCAAATGGGAGTCAGTAATATCCAGTGATGAATCTATATTCAAGCTTTTTGGATCAAATGGGAGAGTGATAGTTAGAAAAATGAACACCTCAAAGTGAAAAATCCTTGTGCAACAGTGAAACATGGTGGCGGTAACGTTCTGGTATGGGAGTGTATAATCGCAGCAAATGACAATTTAGTTTTCATTGAGGGAATAATGGACCAACACATGTATTTAGAAATTTTACAAGAAAATTTACACGTTAGTGCTAAAAAATTGGGATTAGGAGGGTCATTTATTTTTCAACAAGATAACGATTTCAAGCACACAGAAAAGCGTGTCAGAGAGTGGTTAATATTTAAGGTAAAAAACAACTGCAGATACCTCCCCCGTCCCCAGACACACAAGGTTAAAAATAAGGAATAGCTAAAGGAAACAATATTAACAGAATGGAATTTAATCGAATCGGATGTAAAAAAATGTGGTGAATGAAATGAAAAACGTCTGCTGGAACTGTTACAAGGAAAGGGTGGTCACACAAGTTACTACAAAAACTCGTTCACTTCATACATTAATTATAAGCTGTTTGTATGGAAACTTTTTTGTCTTTGAATTCATATTTCTTTAACATGTCAGTTTTTTTATTTGTAATTGGTAGAGTAAAATGATCTTTTTGTTCAAATCATGTGTCTATGGACTTCCTGAACACCTTCTGTAATATCTCTTTCTCGATAAACATGATATTAACTAAGTTAACAGCGTAAATTGAAAATCTTATCGAGTGTATGGAGACTTTTCATACAGTGGATAACTGTACGAATACGAATGGAACTGGCTGTATGTATGTATATAGTGCAAGAGAAGCGATTGAAAAGTAGCTGTAGTTGAGATACATATACACTACCGTCCATATACATACATATTTGAGGACGACTAAGAAAAACTTGAAAAAACAAAAACAAAATTGGAATATTAACAATTAATCCGTGTTTTATATGGAAGAGCATACATTTCTATATACCGTGGAATGGGGTCACTTTGATTCCTGGGGTTACTTTGATAAAAACTTCGTTTCTGTACTAAAAGTGAAATTATATAAATTCGAAACGCACTCTTCAGACTATTGTTTTACTGTTGGCAGCACTGAACATCACTGTGAACATATGACGAACGCAGTTGGTGTATTGTTACTAGTTGATGAAAAATTATTCAAAATATGTAAGTAGAAGTTTTTTGGAATTGTAATAGCTGAAATAACTTCTAAACTACAGCTTTGATTATCGCAAAAACTTAAATTGTATGTAGTTTACCGAAACAGAAGTTTATTCATCTATCACATCATGTATATGGCAAAACATAATCTTAACGGCTATTGCTTTTTCGACGGTCTATTATTCATGGGTTGTCATTGATCACCTATGCGGTGCTACTTTGATCGTTGATCAAAAATATTCTAATCCGTGATCCAAGTAATCAAGAGACGCAGGAAGATGAAAGTGATGTTGATGATAATTTTGCTGAAGAGGTAGAACAACAAACAGAATGTGCAGAAGGAAGATACGTACTAGTAAACTTTTTTACTAGCCGTGGCAAGCAAACATATAAATATGTGTGCCAAATTACACAAACAACCCCTTTGTTAGTTCAAGGCTACAAGACTTTAAATGACAAAAGAAGGTTTCAGAAAATTCCAAAAGATATTTCAGAAGTTGATCGCTGTGACATTGTCGCGTTTTTGCCAAAACCTGTGGAAGACGAAAACTATGTTGAGTTTCCATTTGCTATAAATACTGAAGAACTGCCTAAATAAGTCAAAGTAAATCTTCATTTGTTAGTTTATAAGCTGTTTTTTAAGTTAAAACAAGTTATGATTGTTAAATTACATTTTCTAAACATTAAAAGACTGAAAAATTAAAAAAAAAATAATTTTATAATTTTTTTTCGTAAAAAACTATCTTTACAATTAAAAACTTCTTCTGCAGTTTGTTCCTTATTTTCTTACTTCAGAATTCCGACCATGAAACAAGGAGGTTTCAAAGTAACCCCACTTATAGTTTAACATTGATCACCACCATTATTTTTTTTTTCTCAGAAGATAATGAGAAAAATAATCATTTTATTTCAGAAATAGGTAGAATTACCAAATCCGATATTTACATTTTAATTTTATTTCTTTTGCTCTCCTACTTCAGGAGAAAAATACATACATTTTAATTTTGAAATTGTTCAAAGTCACCCCATTCCACGGTACATATGTAATTTACAATAGTATTATCTTCTCTCTCTTGAACTTAAAACTCATTCATATTCTACCGCAGTGTCGGCTAAAAGGCCACTTTTCCCTTTTATGAGGATATCAATGTAAACGTAAAAATATTGTCGAATATTTCGAGGAAGAACTACTAATCTATGATTCGTAAAAAAAACAATTTGTATTTTTAAAAGTCCCCCAATATATGAACGGTAGTATATGTATCCCAATATGACAGTTTAAGAAAATATACATACATATGTAGTTGTAATTTAAAAATAAGTTCGAGTCCCCTACATATGCTTCTTCTTGGTCTCTTTGTTTCTATTAAAACGCATGAACAGTGTTTTTCAAATTTCGAAATATTGATTGATTTATTCAAAGATACTATCACAAATTGCATCTTTCTGTATTTCAATAGTGTGGCAGGTATCTTAATGACTTTCTTCTTAATATGTTTTCGTAACATTTGCAAGAATACTGCAATGTCCTCTTGGAATACCATAATCCTTACCTGATGTGCGGGTCAAATACTCCGATTTTTTTTTGCAAATTTTGCTGTCACAGTTGTCTTTAACAAATTAAAAAATTCGAACATTGTCAAAGTATAAGAAAGACGAAGAAATGCCACAATTACAATCGATGGTATCATTGCAGGGTGCCTATTATAGCTTTTTTTGTTTTTGCCTAAAGAAGTACGTAATAATTATGTACTTTAAAGGCACGTAGCACATTGAATATTTCTCTTGTAATAAACTGTAGAGAAATTTTTACCAGCCTTTTTATACTAACTTTTTCATATCCATTGGCATCGTCTCATAGGTACGAAATCGTCGAAAATACATATGATATGATTTGGCACCAGCTTATTGACTTTACGACAATAAGTTACTTTGAGCAATTCATGGAGGGCCATATTTAAATAATGCAGGCAAATATAGAAATAAAACGTGTACATCACAGTATTTCATCAATTTTAGTAAATTGTACACTATATACATAGAAATAATTTGATATATACTTAGAATAATTACCATTTCATAACATCATGCAGTAATTCATACAGAAATAAAACACAGTAGTACTAATTAAAATATTTAACCAAATACGTTCATCAAAATTTTTCATTTCTATACTCCAACAATAAAAACCACCATGCCCATAAATACCTCCAACTCCTGTTTTAAAAGTTAAAAGAAAGATAACCATAACGTTTAAGAGTTCAAACAAACTGTATATACATACATATCTTTCATAATTAACTTCGTAAGCTAACTACAATCTCAACCTAAGCAAGTGCGATAGCGCTGTTATCAGGTATACTAGTACTAACCAGCACAATAATAAAGAACTCAACCAAAGACAATTAAGTGACCTATAGAATTACCTTCATAACAAGCTTATCAGGATAGTACTGCGGCTTTCATGTGTCTACACACATAAAAATATCTGGGATAAATTCTTATCCTTTCAGTTGGTGTTAAAATATAGATAAGTATTTACCCGAAAAACTGCTAGTTCTAATCAAATTGAATGTATTTGTTTTCTTTTCCCGATTAAATTACATCTAAAACCTGGAGTTAAAAAAAGTGATAGAAATGTTGTCTAATAATGATAAGTTAAACACCGATTTAACACCACAAAGACAATAACTTATCCATTACCGCATAATTTATAGATCAGGAGATAGAATACATCCAAATGTAAAACCCTCCGGCCTCGGTGCAAAAGTCTAAATGCATTCCTGTACTGCGATTCCCAAAGGCTGATTTCGGATACCACGGCGCGCTTCCACCGACCTAGTCTCTGGTGGCTGGTACTGATGTCAGTACGACGGCGTGAAGGACAAACTCTTCTCGGGATAACAGTTATCACCTCAGAAGTAAAGAATCTATTCTTTTTGAGATCAAACTAACAGTTCTAAGAATAACTGTTACTTCTTTCGGGGTAACAGTTACTACATCGAAAGATTGGTAGTTTTCCTTTTCAAGATAATATAAGATAACACTTCTCAGGATAACCCTAACCCTTTTCTGGGTAACAGCCACTACCTCGGAAGTTAAGTATTTCTCCTTTTAGAGATTATACTAACACTTTTGAATGTAACTGTAACTATTTTCGGAGTAACAGTAACTACCTCAGCATTTAAACATTTCTCCTTTTCGAGATAATACCAACACTTTTAAAGATAACTCTAACACTTTTCGAGATTACAGTTACTATATCGAGGCTAAGTATTTTTCCTTTTCGAAATGAGACTAACACTTTACAAGATATAAGCAACTACCGCAGGGACAATGTTGTTACCACTTCTGAATATAGTACTAACACTTTTTATTATAACTCCATTAATTTTAACACCAGAAGCAGATGGACGCGCGGGAATACCGCAAAAGTATTGAAAAGGTGTTAGAATTAACTCCAGATTTTTATGTGTGTACATATATTGTTGAACGAGCACATGTATGCGCATAGATCACATCAATGATCTACGCCGCCTCCACTATTAATACATTCAATGACAAATCAATAGAATTTACGTTTTGGCTTACGACAACGAACATAGAACAATATTGGTAAATCTCCTACTCGAACATTAACTGACGCCGTCTTAAAAATAGTAAACGCCAGTTGTTTGAAAAACGCTGAAGGATTAAGTGGGGCAAGCCGCGGCAGTACCCAAACCAACCGGGCACTCATGCTCTACGCTTTTCGGATGTCAGTCTCGCGGTTAACAGTGTTTCGCTAGCGTGTTAGATAATGTTAGATGCTATAAAGGACCTATTAGGTTGTACGTTTTTCCAAACGAACAGTAAACATTCCCAAAGTTACATAATAACAGGTATAGAACTATAACACACGACAGTTTTTTGCTTTCTCCTTTTTTTTACATTATCTTTTTTTTTCTGAAAAAAATATAAAAAAAATTGAATCGAAAAAATCATATTATTTCGCTCAGTATATGATTAAATAATATAAATTGAGAAAGATATTTTTCTGGTACAAGCTCGGCGCATTTTGATGAAACCGAAACTTACGTACCAGCTTTGACATTTATGGCATGAAGTTTTCGCATGACTACAAGCAATCTGCAAAGATCAAACCAAATCTATTTTCGTTCTACTACGTAACTAAAAATAACTTAGTATACGTTTACCGCGGCAAAATTATGTTTCTCAATGAAAATTGGAGCTTCGACGCTTCAGTTTAAAGCGAAATATTATTATATGTAAAAGCATTAGCCGGTATAGTAAGCAACTACTTATGTCTAAAATTCTGACGAAATTAAATCAAATTTTATTATATTATTTTTATTATTAGGCGTTAGGAAATAAAATATATGTAACTGCGGTAAAGCATTTTACTATACCATTACCTGTTGAGCAAGAAATCAACCAACATATTGCAATTTTCATATAGCAAGCAAAAATTCTGACACAAATACTAAACTAGAACAAAAAGAGTTTTCTAGTTTTCATTTCTTTGCAATTACTTGCAGTCCAACAATAACTTACAAATTTATTTCTTAAAAGTCTTCCTTAATAATTTATCCAATTTCTGTGCTCTCCAATCTGTCAATAAGTATATACGGATGAGCACTACAGATTTTCTTGACCTGCGACTGTTGTTTGCTACTCCTCTGCATAAAACCTAATCTGTCACCTTCCTCACTCATCAAATAAGGGTGCTTTTCTTTATATCCTTTTTACATTCATAACTACATATGTTTATCATATACAATTGCAAATGTTTATAAATTTAACATTGTTTGTCCAATTATTATAGTATTCTGGGACCTACCACCTGATCACTACCCTTACTTGATTTGCCTCACAATTTGTCAAATTATCCATCACTGCACCACATTTTCAGTCTTTCCATCAACTTCTTCTGTTCGTTTGCGCAATTTCCTCCTCCTAATTTTGTAACAGCTTGCAGTTGTAAAAAATTATGTTCGCGCAAACCCATTAAGGTTCACGTCAGTCTCTACGATGATAAAACTGCTTCAGTTTCTTATTCCGGCTATCTCAAAATTGGCACGCTAAAAATAATCCAAAATACTGAATTATATCACGTACAGTAAATGGTTAGTACTAGATCTCCTTGATCAGTTAGTAGCAACCTTTGGGAAGACGACCTCCAAATCTTTTTTCAATCAGTTTTTAATCGCACATAGAACTAGTACCATACTGGCTAGTGCACTTGCTTCGTAAACCAAGGGTAGCAGGTTCAAGCCTTATCCCTGATTTCTGAGTTGAATTTTCTGTGGCTAGCCAATTCTTCCTGTGATTGGCGGGCACTGTTAGGTAATGCTAAAGCATGAATTATTATTAAAATAGCCAAAATAATATCTTTCATCAGTTTCATGTACCTTGTTCTTCTAGTGGACGTATTAATAGCTGTGGCCACTCTATCGAAGCAATTCCCCGCACTTTATTCGGTCTGGTCTATGGTACACTGGATTTATAGCACTGATTTTATCGCAAAATGGTTTCTGTTACAAATTTCAATTACATGTGGAGCCTAATATGCAGATTTGTGTTCTTGTTGAGTCATACACGATCGTCAGTCTTCACTGACATTTTCCGAGTAAATCCTAAGGATTTTAATTATAGAAGATAATTTACTTCAAGAAGAATACAAATTTGTTTGCTCCTATATGTTTATTAAGAGAAAAAAGTACACCGTAAATGAAGACAACAGCATACTTACAACCACACAAATAAACAAAACTATATTACGTTGTTTACATCATTTCTAAATTCATTTCATTCATTTATTTACTAAATAAATTCTAAAATTCAAGATAAAATTCCTTACGTTGACCTCCACAAAAAGTATCATATAACGGAAAATTTTGAAAAATATGTACTTGAAAAAAATGGCACACACTGTTGTTTTTCTATACAAAATAATGTTAATATATTATAGGCTTCTGTTCAAAAGAAATTTTAGAGTTGAATTATTTATACATTTTTTCGCAAAAGATAATCTGGCTAGTTTTCAAAAACATCTATCTATTACTCAGTAAGTTTTCTAAGAATAGCGTATGTTGTTAAGTGTAAGTGCCTAATCCTAAGGTTACTTAACCTAACCCAAACTATTGTTGAGAGAAGAAAAAAATATTTTCCACTTGCGAGGGATTACCTCGTTGTGAATTGACGTCATCGACGGATTACACTTGACATTTTTTAACATTTTTCAATTCTATGTCAGTAAGTGTTTCCAAAAAGCATACCATGCACGAAAAAAGATTCTGGATTATTTTTGAACACAGTTTACTAATTTGATTTCTGTATTACACCTACGAAATTAAGTTTTTTCATAACTTGTTTAAATTTGTTTAAATTCTACATACAATTAAGTACCTACTGTCATACAAAATATTCTTATTTAGTTAATTGCCAGTTTCTTTCCAAGGAAGAAATCTAATACTTTGCGGATCTATCAATTCAAGCAGGTTGTATGTAATTACCGAAATCAGTGTGATAATTATACAACTAATTACAAGTAACTTCGGCAACTTTAGTGAATTAGCCTATTAGGAAAATTGTTGTAACAATTTTGCTGTAATAAGCCAAATATTTTATTTTACTTTTATTCCATTACAATTTTCTTGGCTTTGCTGTCCATCATAGTAAAAAGACTATTTCTGAGTCTTAATTTATTGACTAACTATAAAGTTATTAGCAAGACGAACTACCATATATTTGCTTGTAATGCTCTCTGGCTTTAGAAAATATTTTCTACACTTTTACAGTTATTGAAAGCAACTGCCAAAACAGATGCTCTAGGAGCCATGGGCTGCAATACAAGAGCTTTTTTCTTGTTATCTATATCTATACTCACACGCCTTAATACTGGATGATTCATGGTTTTGGACCACATTTTAACCTCCTAAAGAAATTATCCCCAAACGATCAGATTTTGAACCAAATGTTGCATAGAATTGTTTCTCTTGGAAGACCTATTTTTACTCAAACCTTCATGAGAATCAGTTATGTGCGGAGTATTATTATTATGGCCTTCAAATGACTTGTTACTTTCAAGATTCATAGTGACCAAATGTGACTTTATGCCTATACGTGACCCAATCTTGTGCAGCCAATAATATATGTGTTTATATATATTTCAGTTCTAAATGTATCTTCTTTAAAAAAACGACAAGATAGATCTTGACTGGAAAATGTTGTTATCCAAACTTGTCGAAAAACTTATACGAGTAGACTAAACGCCGTAAAATACGAAAAAGTAGTGTTAGATAACTGAACAACGTCAACACGGTCATAATAATCTGCAATATAAAACCAGGAAAGCGTAATCTCAATAAAAAGATAAAATAACTTTAACAACTCCGCCAAAACTATATATAAAAGCGCCAAGCAATATTTCGCAAAGTAAAGCACGTGCTTATTTAATTAGATATAAAGTAAACATATAATAAATTTTCATTCTGAACTTTTTAGTGTTTGAAAATATACAAATTAAGTGGATGTATATTCTAAGAGCTTAAATAGTCAAGGATGTAGACAACTTTCTATTTTATCGATTTGAAATTCCAACCTTGAAAACGGGTAAGAAAATTGTCCAAAAACATAGTTGACTTTAATACAAATACTCTTTTAGCTGTGATTGATTGAATTGTTTCAACTATGTGCTAAAATCAATCTCCCTTAAGACTTAAAACAAACCTTCACCGACCTAATTTATAATATACTTATAAATATTTAGAGTATCTAAATATACATACGTCAATTTTTGTCTACCTTGAATACCAAGGTGTGAACACACAAAGATTGACTGCCTCATAAATAACCAGAAACTTTGAAGATACATTTTATATAGAGCACTAATTGTTTATCACCCACAGGACACCAAACACTTTGATGATTGCCAACGCGTCTCGACAGCAACGTCGTTATCAAGGCGATAATGAAACTAAACAATATTACAAAAACAACTTAACAAGAAACTTAAAAATTACCAGTAAACAACGATAAACCGATTTTCATCATTAATTTCGCATTAACGAAAATAATGACGAATGTGGAATAGGCTCGGTGTCACTGTTCATTAAACACGATTTTTTTTGTAAATCTTAAAAACTTCTTTGGCTCAACTTTGGCACCAATATATTGTGCATTCTATATAACTTTTTCTATAAATTTAAAATATTGTATGTATGTAGGTAGTTCGATACATGATAAATATAATATACGAATTAAAAATGGTGATGGTGGAGCCTACCGCAGCATTGTTGCCAATAACTTTAGAATCAAAAGTCTTGACGTGCAAAATTGCTCCTTTGGCTGTGCCATCATTTGTGCAATTATTTGCACAATTCAATAATCATAAGTACAAGCTTATAACGGTGAAATCATTAACTGGCAAGTCATACAAACAGCTATAATATAATAACTGTATGAAATATTAAATTATCAAGATTTATTGATCGAGTTCTGTAAAAGTATTTTAAGTAAATGCAAATTTTTGTTAAAAGCTTCGAGCGAATTTTCTAAAGGTAGAATAGGAAAAAAAGAAGACTGATAAGAGAAATATCAGATTTCACATGGAAATAAACTTAAAAAGTTCAAGAAATGGGATATTGTCAAATGATTACTAAAATACATACAGGGCAATAAACACGTTTTACAATACAGGTTACATATTTTTTAACATTCTTCAGGTATAGGTAATTCACACAAGTATTCATTGCTCTTGTTATGTCTTTTATGTGGGTAGATACTTGTTATATAGGTACCCTATTAATTGTTCCCAGACAATGATTGATACTTGGTGAATATTTGGTCTCAAAAATTCTGAACTCCTACTACCAGAGAACGGTCAGTTTAAATATTGCAATCACTTATCTTTATAACTGCATAACATTATCTAAGATTTTAAGGAATACCTTAAAATCTTAGATAATATAATGAAAGAGAAGAGAAAAAATAATGAAACAATTTAAGTATGTATATCCTCATAACAAATTACTACTTTGCTGTGATATAAAACATGACCGCCAACAAAAGAAATGTATTCGCATTTTTTTTTACTAGACCAACAAAAACTAATGAATATTCTAAAAATCTGTACTAATCTCTGTTCTATTCCTTTCATTTGAATATTTAATTTAGTGAAATCTTCTTTTACGAATGAGGGTAATCAATTTTGACGCTCTCGCAATTAGGCAGCACCCTCTAATTCAATTTATCCCCGCATATATTTCTGTAGATAGATTACAAAACGAAACCGCCTCGTATCTATTTTAAATGAACCTGCAATCCCAGGACATTATCTATGACGTTTCGTTTCTATCTGTTACGCTATACGTTGGAAACACTAATCTTGACATACTTTAGAACGCAGCCATCCAATTATAAAACTATCTTCCTAAAAAGAGTTATAGTATTAAACACGGTTGCCGATTGTTTCATCGATACATTATTTTTGATGTTCACTATACTGTGTATCTGTCACTTTTTTTGACAATCCATTAGTGTGAAACGGTTGAATATGATTCAATTAATTTCGCTAGGTAGCTAATTAATGCTATTACCGTTATATGCGCCACAGTAATATAATGTCAGTATTAAATTTCCAACACAATAGGGAGATATCTGACAGTTCATATTAAAGGTTTTTATTAGTCTGAATTGAACCGCACTTATTACATTATATCGAAAGCGATTATTTATAATAATTTTAATAGAAATAGAAAGAAGAAAAGAAAATAAGCAATAAGAATAAATTGCCACAAAACAAAGAAAAAATATCCCAGAAATTTTTATTATAGTATTCAAATAAGTTAGGAAAGTTACATGTAAACAACTGTTTTTCGTGTTCAAATAAACAGTATGAGTCCTTTGCTTATTCATGCAGTAAGCATACAACAATGCATTTCGCAGTGGGCTTTAAACTCCACGAATAAAGCTAAGGAAGGCTGTACCATCATCTGCGTCACCTCGAATACCAACCCCACAGCTATTGATTTCGTCACAATAAACCAAAACAAAACTGCGCTAATACTTAACCCCTTTTATTACTTTTACTCTTAATTGATTCCTGCAATTAATTTTAATTTGTTTTGGGTTATTGTGTTGCTCCAAAGTTCAGTATATTTAAACCTTACATATTTACCTAAATTTAAATTAAAACTCAGAATGGAATTTGCTTTACCAACATAATTATTTCTCCACAATATAATACTATTTTTGCTGATAAACTTGACCAAATAAAGACACGAATATTCTTAATAAAATAAAGGTCTGGTTCATGTAGACTATGTCTTTGGTATACACACAGAAATTTGAAAAATTTATTAAAAAATATTAAGAAAAATTTTATGTTGCCGTCCCCCTTTTACTTTAAATAAAAAATTCTTGATCTATAAATGCAATTCGAATTGTCAAATCCAACTAATTTTCTTTTTTATTTACAGGAAACAATAATGCGTCCACAAAAGAGGGTCTACAGTGGCGTGGCAGGAGTAACGGTCAATGCAATGGAGATGGGTGTGGGGGTGGCGGCTTCGGCGACTCCGAAAGTGGCACCGGTGTTGACGGCACAGCCGGATCAGGGCCGGACAAGCTGGAGGGGGCGGGCCCAACTGAGAATGACGCTCTTCACCTCAAGAGACGGGTGGGACTCATCAGTGGGGTGGCTTTAATTGTTGGGACTATGATAGGTAACTTTTGAACATCTCTTATGCTTTGTATTTATCTTTCTTATACGGAAGTAAAGTTTAAAGGTGGAGTATCTATTAATTTATTAAATTGTAATTCATCTACTTGTTAATTACCTGCATGGTTTATAAAATTATTCTGATAATTCGCAATGCAAAGGAAATGCTTTCAGATATAGGTACATAAATTACGTATGCTAAAAAATATTTTTATTACTTTGCTGGATTACTACAGTTTGATATTGCACTTACATATGTATACACACTACACTTTACCACATTCTGAAGCTGCTATGTTCGCGTAAACCCAGGAGCAGCCAGTCGCCTTGACATTTTCACCACGTTCATTCACTTCTCTTCCGTTATAGTGCTTGTTAACTTTGAATGGACTGAGTGAAGTGTTGTGAAAATGTCGAGATGGCCTATTGTTGACTGAGCGTAGTTAGACAGGGTTTACAAGAGTAGTCTGAAAAGTCTATAGTTTTGGCATTATTTTTAAATTCAATCTAAAGGATAGTACTCCTGCGAAAATAATATCTGAATAATCAGTTCAATCGCTACATGAGGTGTAAAACAAAAAAGGTACGAACCTCAAAGTAATATCACAGGCATATGTATTTAATAAATGCACTGCTCCTCTTCTCAGAAGGCACGTCTTAGAAAATACCATCGCCATGGTGCTATTGACATGTACACTCATGGAAAGATTGCACACTTTCAATACGTTGTTATATGGAAACTGTCCAACCACTTCTTTCCATGGGTAGGTGCGTAAGTGTTCTTAAACTTCATATCAGCCAAAATCATACAGTAACAGGAAAAATAAATGTTATTTTAATCTAACAACGTATTAACAAAAAATACAAAAATTCTAGTTGCCAATAGAATAAATAAATGTGCATTTTCAGTGTACTGATAAAAGGAACAAAATTCATTCTGAACAAAACACATACAAAAAAATGTTTAGCCTAGATATAAGCAAGTCAAAGCCAAAATCATACACTCTAACTCTAGTGATGTTTTTACTTTTAAAATTCAAAATTAATCCTTGGTAGGATATCCTCGACGATTCCTCACCGCTATTAGCCGTGTTGGCATTGATTGTATTAGTAATTCTGTTAATAGAGTTGCTATTTTGTACCATTCCTGCTCAATGATCTTTCGCAGATCTTCTTTATTAGAAATCTCCTACTTACGTATATTCTTCTCCAAATAATCCCATAAATGTTAGATGACACTTAGGTCAGGTGATTGGACAGATGTTTGCAACATTTTCGGGCAATTGTATAACAGTCATTCTTTTGCAAGGTATGAGGAATGTTTTCGATCGTTATCCGCGTAAAAGTTAATAGTGTTTGGAATACGTACATTTTTGGCGCTTGGTTTCAAATTTCGTTTTAATACATGTAAATTATAAATTGCCTACTACTACGGCGGACATGCATCTCCATACCATAACCAAGCCATCTCCATCCATATAGAATACATACATATATTTTAATAAGGCTGTATGATTTTGGCTGTGAGTCACTGTATGTATCTAATTTGAACTTGAGTCTATGTGTCTAACTGATGCCAAAATAAGCAGAGATTAAAATCTTAAAAAGGTTCGTTTATTCCTCCAATAACATTTCGTACTAGAACTATTGTATCTGTAAATACATATGCAGCAGAAACGTATGTATTCAAATATACATACATACGTATGTTACTTTATTGTTTTATTTATCTTTATTCACAGAGAGGCTCTATTGAAAAAATTGTTTTTAAAACTGAACAAGAAACATATATTTTTAAATAAGTAGAATTAGAATTAGAATTCGAGTTGAGGGTGATGGGGTACATGAGCTATACGTTGTTGGTATTTGTCCCCAATTATAGTTCCCCATCCAGTCCAAGTGCTTTAATAAACTGCAATAGCTGTGATGGTTTCAAGGAAGGTATTTTCCCCTCGTCAATAACATCCTTACCAAAATAACTGGCGTGAACCGCTGCAATAGCCACGCAGTTCGATATCAGGTGTTCCGGATTTTCGCTTTCCGCCCCGCAAAACCTACAGTCGCTATTGTGTTTTAGACCTATCCTTGTTATGTGTTCCCCAAGGTGGCAGTGCCCTATGAGGAAACCCACAAGTACACGTAGTTTATTCCTACTTAATTCCAGCAACGTCCTTGTTCTTTCGCTTATTGAAGTTTCCAAGGAATACCTTGGAATGTCTCAGACCGGCAAGATTTTCCCAGAAGGTTGCTCTGAGTTTCTGCTCCCTGTCCTTGACTTCTCCTTCATAGGTGCTCATCCCTATTCCGCAAAATGGTTCCGGTCCCACAAATGATGTCGTGGCGGCCTTCTTTGCTAATAAATTAGCTTTCTCGTTGCCACTGATTCCAGCGTGTCCTGGTACCCAGCATAGTACAACTCTGTTTTCTCTGCTTACATTGTTCGTACATCAGTTTCTCTAAGCATTCCCAGACTAATTTTGATCTGATGGTGTTAGAACCCAGCGCCTTAAATAAGTAATTTTAATACTTAACAAAACGTTACGTATCACTTCTATACAGATGTATAGATCCGCATAATACACACCAAATTATACATGTAGGTATGTACATATGTATATGGTTTAACATTGTAATAATGTGTCCATACTCCATCATTTTGCGTAACTTCTTTGAATCGTGATAGTATGGATTGATGAGACGTCAGCAGTAGTTATCAGTGATGATATTCCACTTCTTTCTATGGTCGGAAAGTTCTGCTCCATTTCTTGGTCGATTATGTAATTTAAATTTCTTTTTCTTCAAATATCCCCACAGGTTCTCGATGGGATTTAAATCGGGGCTTCTGGCAGGCCAAAAGAGTACTTGTAAATTAGACTTTCGTATTAATTCCTTTATAATACCTACAGTGTCAGTGAGCGAGTTGTCTTGCTGATGTTGGCGGCATTATGTTTTCTAAGGTACTTCGGTACTTAATACTGTCTAAATTTTCTATTTCCAATATAACACCTGGACCTTGATATGACATCCATCCCCATACACTTAACCTGAATCGTCTACTTCATGTGCTTTCATACACATAGCGCGAATTAAATCTATAATTTTTGGCAATATACAGAAACACTTCCTCGATTCTCTGTTGATTAAAATGTAGATTCGTCTGAAAAATAATGATTTTCCAAAAATCTCCTCCATTTCTATTTAGTTGCATCAAAATTTAATCTTTCATTTCGATGCCTATCACCTAACTCACTTTTGTTAGCTGCCCGATTTGATATTCACTTCTCTAATGCCCGGTTTCTGAAACGTCAAACAGCAGTTATCTGTTTGGTATCTGGCAATTTAACAAGAACTGTCTTTGTTAAATCGCCAGATACTGAGCAGATAACTACTGCTTGACGTTTCAGAAACCGGGCATATGTGTATTCCTTTCTGTATATACAGTTACACTGCCCGTAAAACCGGTAGCTGTTTTAGCGGTGAACATTGTGACAAATAGATTTGCATTTATGTATTCTTTCAGGATGGTGTCCTGTTGTTGGGTGCTTATTTTTATTTTAGGTATTCCCCGTGCACCATGTTCTACATTGTCAGTTGTATCTCATTTGGTTTTTAATCTACATATGGTGCTACCGTTCAAATCATCGACAATAATACTCTCCATCATTCAAATATCTACTTATAAAAAAACGTATAGTTAAATAAAATTGATCGCTTGCTTCCCTTAACTTACACAACACATCTACTTTTGATTTTAATCTTAACATTTATAGGTTTATAGGGTAAGATTTTTCTGGATACATGACTAATTAAACACGAAAGGTTTTCATATAGCCAGAAACAAAATAAAAACTCAAAATACAAAAAAATACTTGTGGCATGAATAGACCATTCCTTGTATCATCTACATAATATTATCCTAATGAATTAATGTGCAGCCTGTTTGTAAATTAGTCCGCATACTTTCCGGAGGTTAGATTCTTTTGGTGTCACTGTAATTGCACCCTACTCTTAATGAATTAATAAGACTGATTTGACACATTTTAACATTTCAATCGGCATTCTAAAATATCCACTATACATAAACAATGATTATAACGAGATAGTTAAAGATTACATAACAAACAACTTTGTATGAATTTTATATGCCAAAAACATCGAAGTACGCAGTTACTTTGAAACACTACAAATTACTTGCTAAACTAAGAAACATCTCGTTAAGCCAACTAGACTAATTAACTGAACTGTCGGAGGTATGAAAATGTTTTGTATAATTAAAAGGTGACACATTTTTGAATTAGTAAAGGAAAACTGTAAATGTGGCGTTCAAACAAATCTAATCGTTTCTCAGATATATAAATCCACTATTAACCGCCTAAGAAACTCATATTGCACCTACAGAAATTAATTACGTGCAAGTCATTTCATTTCATTCAGGATTAAAACCAAATAGTCATATATTGCAGCCACTACAAATACATATAACAATGTAAAAAGCCTTTATGAAGCAGTTATAAGTACAAGCATTTAATAGTATTATACGTATCCTCTCTGAAGTATTGCAGCGCAGAATCGATTGCAATTAGCTAATATCAGCTAGCGTGTTTAGCACCTAGAATCCCATTATTGCATCGGAAATGAGAAATATATTAGATTCACATATAGGAAATAACATGTTTTTGCAAAAACTGGTTCTTGCTCTTAATGTGCAAAAAATTGTTTCATCGTGCTTAGAGAAATGGCACCTGTAACTGAAACCAAATCTGTAACTTTTAATTTTCTTACAGGATCTGGAATTTTCGTTTCCCCATCTGGTTTGTTGGAAAGAACCGGATCAATTGGGATG
Source organism: Popillia japonica (assembly GCA_004785975.1). Taxonomy (NCBI): domain Eukaryota; kingdom Metazoa; phylum Arthropoda; class Insecta; order Coleoptera; family Scarabaeidae; genus Popillia; species Popillia japonica. Next base: position 44,522 of record SMLS01072095.1, read on the forward strand.
AGTTTTGTGATATGGATGGCCTGTGGTCTATTATCATTACTAGGTAAGGTTCCATTGTTTTTAACATATGTAATTGCAAACACAGCTTGTATCTAATAAATCACGTAAAATAGCAACATCCTAAGTGTTTCATAAAACTACAAAAGCAACGTTAACGTTCCTTTAAATCTACATTCCTTTAATTCTTGCCAAAAACTTGAAATGCTCTAATACATGACTATAATAAAATAGGAATTCATAAATATTACTATTCACGATAATGTAGTCATTATTAATAAAGACTGAATATACTTGGAGAACAACTTCCAATTAGTAAAATGATACATATTATGATGTTGTTAGCATAAACAGTACTGTTTGGTTGAACAGATATATTTTATTGTATCAACAAATTAGTAACATACATACATATAATATGTGTGACTCAGTAGACATTCTTTGCATTTTTAAGTATTGGAATATCTCCAAAAACAGATAAATGTTAAATTTGTAGTTGAAATGTTACAGATTCTTTCTGTTACAATTATATCCAAAGATGTTAATTTATATATACGCGAAATTTCAGATTGATATTTTTAGTAGAGCAAAATGTCGCTGAACTTAAAAATTTCACATTATTAATGCTTGTAAAATGTAAATGTAATCGAAATGTTGGCTACGTCTTCTTGAAGCGTGCATGTGTACTCTCTCTGGCGTAAAATACACTTTACACATACAGAAGATACATAAAGAATGTTTCGCTGCAGAAAAATCGATTCCACCTCGGCAAATACACTGCTAGAAATGATTGACGAGCACGCCCTGTATAATCTGAAAGCGAGATTCAGGCACAATGAAATTTGGTATAAAAGTAGTACTAAACTACTACAACTTACCCTTATGCGGAGTGCACTGTAAACATGCTGGGACGGAATGCATCAATAAGCCGGGGAAGCCGGATAACGTTTCTAACCGATCATATCCCAGATATATTCGATCGGATTCAGATCCGAAGAACGATTTGTATACGGTGCTCTCCCATAAATCATGTATAGCGGACGTGGGCGCCGCCGAACATAGGGAAGCACAACGGGCGGTAGCACCTCATCTACGTATCGATGACCAGTAATCGTCTGTTGTACACGCAGCAGACATGAACGTCTTCCGTATGCAAGAGCTCCCTATACCATAATGCCCTGCTGGCGGTGAACATGGCGTAATTGAACGCATTGCTCGAGTAGACGCTCACAAGTTCGCCGACGAACCAAAATTCACGCGTTATCGACGCCCAATTCGAATGTTGATTCATCGGAAAAGAAAATGTGTCTCACTCGGTAACCCACCGATGCCTTCCGTTGACCCATTGGTAACGTGTATGGCAGTGTCCGGAAGTGAATGGAAGCCACTGTAACGCACGACGCGCTCCTAGTCCACGTTCTACCAAACGCCCTCGTACGGTTCGCATAGTGAGTGCGCCTTCCCCTTCTGCTGACCAAACGGCTCGAAGTTGGCTTGAGGACGACGCACGCGACGTTACAGAACGGCGCAGTCCTCGCATACTGTGGTCACGTGGAGCCGTTGCGCTCATGGCTGAAGGCGCGTACGTCCTACCTCAGTTCATTCTCGCTATGCCTGTTGCACAGCCATTGTGGACATGAAAGACGCCTTTCCTACCTCCTCGTGGCAATTGATACTTTTATAGAAGAAGTCACTCAGGTCAGCATAATTGTCTCTTATTTATCCAAAAATGAATACTTGCGGAAAAGACATTTGTAGCCATTAACCCAGACAACAAATGCGTGTTTTGGATACTACGATTTGGAAACCTTTATAATGGCTTGTTTATAATGTAGTTACCGCGTGTTAGATATGACGAATGGAGTCAGACAAGGGGACGTACTTTTCCCACTCCTTTTTAACATAACATTGGAAGCAAACGTTAGAACACCAGACCTGTGAGGCACAATAAGCAAACCACTCACAAATAATAGCTTATGCACACGACATTGTCATATCAAGTAGAACAGAAGACAACCTTAAGGAAAGTTTTATGAAACTAGAAGGAACATCCAGACAGTAGGGCCTACCTATCAATAACAAAAAGACGAAATACATGAAATTCGGTCCTCAACCATATAATAGCCAAACACTGCTAAAGATAGGATGCTACAAATTTGAAAAAATCTCCAGTTTTAATTATTTAGGCTCAATAATATCTTGTGACAATAAAATTAAAGAGGAACTCGAGAAAAGAATTAAAACTGGTATGAAAACATATTACACATACAAACATCTGTTCAAAAATAAGTGGATTAGTACGATAACTAAACTAAAACTCTACAACACAGTCATCAACCCAACCATTACGTACGCAGCCGAGTCATGGACAAGGCGCAATCTCATAACATGAAAGAAGGAGCTACTTCAGAAGATGAATAAAGCAGTGAAAATGCTTGACAAATGTTGGAATTCCTGCCGCTACAAAACTATATCGACTGAGGGAAACAAGTAATTTTTGGGTCACCTGTCATACACCTCTTGATCAAGGAACAAAAATGAAAAGAAATGACTAAATGGAAAGCATGCGGTATGAACAAAAAAGTTGTTGGAAAGACCATATTATACACAAACACAGTCCGATGACAAGAGTATATGTACATACAAGAAAATATCACTACCACAGGAGAAGAGCAGACGCTGTAGTATTAATCATGTAAGATACACACTTTTCATGTGTCGAACCTGGCAAACCATTAGAAACAATTATTCTGAGAAGTCTGGCAAAGTGTTTAACGGGGTGACATAATGACTAACTTAATGATATCTTAACTTAATGGTAGAAGGAATAGATACATATGTATATGCAAATAAAGCAATAATATGCTTAGTAGTCACAAAAGAGAAGAACCAATCGTAAGCGTACCAATGTGATGTAGGAATGTCGAAAAGGAGAGAAGTAAATAGCAAGAATATGCCAGGATGATTAAATTTAGTATATACAGGGTCCTTCATAAATTATGCGAAATACTTCCGAAGTTTCTCTTTTTTCTTGAAAACCAAGCATAATATAAGCATAAGTTTCTACAAGAGGTCCTTATTTTTGGCATCTTAACTGGTCTGTTAGGCGATGCTGATTTCGTGCTTGTAAATCCAAAAAACATAACAGTTCTATTGATATTAACAGAAGGGGATATTTTCTTTTCTTTGCTGTAATTAATAATAAGAAGAATCTAATAATACTAAATCGCCATGCTGAATTTTATTAAATTTTCTAAGTAGATTAGCTAAAAGATGCAAAAAAACCATTTTTTACTGGAGCATTGAAGACCTTTATTTCGAAAACGGTACGATGTTGAATAAGGCTATTTTTTCGTCATTGGTCATTATTTGACACGTAGTATCTCCAGTTAAAATATTTCCTATAATTAAAGAAGCACTCTGTATATAGGTTCAGTCCAACATCGAATTAGTCTTTCTAAATAATACCAAAAGGTAAAGGTTAGTAGGTAGGGAGTCTCTACGACATATTCTTATACATATGTATAGCAGATCCCAAAATGGCAATTATTGAATTGCAGCTTAGAGTTTTATATTAATAGTATTCAACTGAGAATTAATAAATGTACCTACATACATATGTATGTACGTATACTATTTTACAATCTTGTTTTAGAATCCTACCACGCTGATATCATAAATTTAATTTGTAACAAGATGCTGAGACATATTATGCAAAAGATAGAAATGCTCTAAAGAAAGCACATTACCTAGTTTTATTTATTCGCAATGCACTAAAACATTTTACCGTAAATGACATAATATTCTAAAAGATCCTTTAAAGTACGTAATAACATCGTAATATTCGTGGGCGTTTATGAATAAAGAATTCGTTTTACGTATTAACGGTAACTCTAGAGCTAGTTTTGCGTCTTTAGATGCCTTCAAAGTTATAATTAAATATAAATAAACCTATATATACGGAAATACGCACAAAGAACACGAGCAATACCAGCAATATTTGACGTAAACTATATATAAATTTGCCGTAGGCTTAAAACGTGATCTTAGAAGATATTGCAATGTTCGAGTATATTTCGTAAATACACTCATAAAAGTTTAAATTATAGTTTAACATAAACAGATGTTGCGAAATTAAATTAATTGCACATGTATTTTTAATAGAAAAGTCACTGAATCGTTCATATTATTAATATGCTACGGTATTAT